>WSYH01006839.1:0-35859 GCA_036426205.1 Ascaphus truei
TGTGTGTGTGTGTGTGTGTGTGTGTGTGTGTGTGTGTGTATCCTTATCTATCTTGTCTGTGTTTGCTGCAGGTTGGACGGCATTCACACTTCGCCCCTCCGGTCGGGAAGGGGTTAATTTGTCTCACCGCATGGGACAAAAAGCCCTTAATTACTCTTTATAATTAAAGCAGCATCTTTGTATCATTACATCAGGTGATACCTTTTATATTTGGACTAACAATGTGTGCCCTAGGACGTCGGACGTAGGACCAGCCTCGCGCGTTCTCCTGCCTCCCTCGGGACAGCGATACGGATCCCTTTGTGAACCCGTCCTGCGGCCTGAGCAGGAGAGAGCTCTCCATAGCGTGTCCTGTCATATCTTATTGTTTGCTGTATGCTATACGTTGGCGGTTTCTTGTCGCCTTTTTTGCCCACCATAACTTAAAATGTGTATGATTTTATATATATATATATAAATGTAAATACAACTTTATGCTCATCTGCATGTCTTAGGCAGGTCTGCAACCCCACCTTTCCCCATTATCACCCAGCACACAGCACTTCCACTGCAGCAAGGGATTCTGGGCTTTGTTCTCTTTGCAGGGGTTGTGTATCTGAGGCCTTAACGCAGTAATAAATAGGGTTGAGAACTCAGGGGTTGCACAAACTGGGGGGGGGCGTAAGATTGGGCTGGGGGGAGCGTTGTTACAGAGGCCCCGCGTTTCTTCCCCAAGGAATTTAAATGAAATCCGGGGAGCCGCGGCTTCCCATCCATAGCGACGTCTAATGCGGCCAGGACCAGGGGGGTCCGCTGACGTACTCGTGACATCAGAGGATGCTGTACCAACCAAATGTAAGGGGGGGGGGGCGCAAGCAGAGGGGAAGAGTCGGCAGGGAGCGCAGTACTGTATTTGTGAATTTTTCGACAACAAACATTTGTGTAAAAATAATTTTCAAAACTTCGGTAGTCATAGCTAATGGCTCTGCGTGTTATCACATGCTCTGCGTGTTTTATTAACTGCCCCTGCGTGTTATCAAATGCTCTGTCGTGTTATTTTCATGGTTCGTTGCGTGTTATTACATTGCTCTGTGAGTTTTTTACTCTCTGATTACAATGCTCGTGGTTATAGAATCACATGTGTTTTTGCACTCGCGTGTCTTGCCGTGTTATTACAATGCTCTGACGTTTATCCATGCTGTGGCTTGTATCACATGCTCTGCGTGTTATTACAGTGCTCTGCGTGTTATATCACCTGCTCTGCGGTTATTACAGACTCTCTGTTATCCATCTATGCTTGTTGGTCATCAGTCTCTGCTTGTTTATCACATGCTCTGCGTGTTATTACAGGCTCTGCTTGTTATTACAGCCTGGTGTTATTACATAACGCCAGTCTGACGTGTTTATTAAACCATTGGGACTTCTGCGTGTTTCATCAACACATGGTCTGCGTGTTGATCACAGGGCTCAGCTCTGCGTGTTATCACATGGCTCTGCGTGTTATCACATGGCTCTGCAATGCGTAGCAGCAGTACAGAGGTTACGTTATACACCTTTCACATCTGCCCTGTGAGGTCACAGCTGCACCTGTTGCACTAAATCCTGGCTCCTTCATGTATATCAACATCTCTGCGTCCACCTGCCAGGCTCCGAGACCAGACAGCACAGAGTTAAACCCTGCACACAGCCCCTGTGTGCGTAACTACAAGACACGTGTATTATTCATCATACAACTCCCTCCCAGAACTCACACTATATAACCTCAGGAGATCAGAGAGAAGGAGAGAGAGAAGGAGACTTCCAGCAGGCTGAGACATCCCGCAGGCTGAGACATCCCGCAGGCTGAGACATCCCGCAGGCTGAGACATCCCGCAGGCTGAGCATCTCAGAGACTCCCCATAACTGAGCATCTTAGAGACATCCCCAAACTGAGCATTTCAAAGACAGAGCGTCTCAGGGACTTTCCACAAAACTGAGCATCTCAGAGACAATCCCCAGAACAGAGCGTCTCAGAGGACATCCCCAGTACAGAAGGCTCAAGACATCCCCAGAAACAATCTCGAGACATCCCCACTAACCTCGAAGAATACAAGTGTCTAAGAACATCCCCCAAACTAAGCGCCTCAGAGACATCCCCAAACTAATGCCTAGAGACATCCCCCAGACAGAGCATCTCAGAGACCCTGTGCGGGACATGCCAGCGAGCGTCTCACTCGGAGTGCTGCAGCAGTTACTCGCTCACACTGTTCTCTCAGATCCTCGTGTCGCTCTCCGTCAGCGCCGGAGTTTCAGAGGAAGCGTCCAAACAGGGAAAAATTCAACGTTCTGCCAAGAGGCGCCACCAGTGGGCAGTAGGTAAGTTTATCAGTAATAGGGCAGCCCCACGTAGGGAAAAGTGACACTAATGACAGGGACGTGGTTTTAATGGGTTAAAGGGTCAGTCCCGACGTAGGAGCTAAAGTGACCTAATGACAGGGACGTGTTTAATGGGTTTAAAGGGTCAGTCCCACGTAGGGGACAAAGTGACCTAATGACAGGGACGTGTTTTAATGGGTTAAAGGACAGTCTACACGTGGGCAAAGTGACCTAATGACAGGGAGTGTTTAATGAGTTAAATGGTCAGTCCACGTAGGAGGCAATGTGACCTAATGACAGGGACGTGTTTAATGGGTTAAACTGTCTGTCCCACGTAGGGGCAAAGTGACCTAATGACCGTGACGTGTTAATGGGTTAAAGGGACAGTCCCACGTAGGAGCAAGTGACCTAATGACAGGGACGTGTTTTAATGGGTTAAAGGGTCAGTCCCACGTAGGGGCAAAGTGACCAATGACAGGGACGCGTTTACATGGTGTAAAGGGTCAGTCCCAGTAGGGGCAAAGTGACCAATGACGGACGCGTTTAATGGTTAAAGGTCAGTCCCACGTAGGGGCAAAAGTGACAAATGAACGGGACTGTGTGTTTAAATGGGTTAAGTGAACTTCTCACATAGGGGCAAAGTGACCTAATGACAGGGACGTGTGTTAATGGGTTAAATGGTCAGTCCCACGTAGGCAATGTGACCTAATGACAGGACGTGTTTACATAGGGTTAAATGTCTGTCCCACGTGGGCAAAGTGATAATGACCGTGACGTGTTTAATGGGTTAAAGGGACAGTCCCACGTAGGAGCAAAGTGACCTAATGACAGGGACGTGTTTAATGGGTTAAAGGGACAGTCACCACGTGGGGCAAAGTGACTACATCAGGGACGCGTTTAATGGGTAAAAGGTGCAGTCCCACGTAGGGGCAAAGTGACCTAATGACAGGGACGCGTTTTATGTGTGTTAAAGGGTCAGTCCCACGTAGGGAAAGTGACCAAATAACAGGGATGTGTTTAATGGTTAAAGGAACATTCTCACATAGGGGCAAAGTGACCCTAATGACAAGGGCCGTGTTTAATGGGTTAACAAGGTTCAGTCCCCACGTAGGAGCAAAAGTGACCTAATGACAGGGACGTGTTTAAATGGGATTAAAGTGTCAGTCCCACGTAGGACTAAAGTGACCAATGTACAGTGACGTGTTGTAGGGTTAAAGGGACAGTCCCACGTGAGCACAAAGTGACCTAATGACAGGGACGTGTTTAATGGTGTGTAAAGGGACAGTCCCACGTAGGGGCAACGTGACCTAATGACAGGGAGCGTTTATGGTTAAGGGTGACCAGTCTTTCGACATAGGGGCAAAGTGACCTAATGACAGGGACGTGTTTATATGGGTTAAGAGGGTCGTCCCACGTAGGGGCAACAGTGACCTATGACAGTGGACGTGTTTATGTGGTTAAGGGTGAAAACATTCTTACATAGGGGCAAAGTGAGCTAATGACAGGGACGTGTTTAATGGGTTAAATGGTCGGTCCACGTAGGAGCAAAGTGACCCTAATGACAGGGACGTGTTAATGGGTTTAAGTGTCAGTCCCTCACGTAGGGGACAAAGTGACCTAATGACCGGGACGTGTTTAATGGGTTAAAGGGTCAGTCCAACGTAGGAGCAAAGTGACCTTAATGACTATGGTGACGTGTTTTAAGGGGGTTAAAGGGTCAGTCCCACGTAGGGGCAAAGTGACCTAATGACAGGGACGTGTTTAATGTGGTTAAATGGTCAGTCCCCACGTAGGAGCAAAGTGCTACTGGACAAGGGCGTCTGTGTTTAATGTGGTTAAATGGTCATAGCCCCACGTAGGGGCCAAGTGACCTAATGACAGGGACGTGTTTAAGGGTAAAAAGGGTCATCCCACGTAGGAGCAAAGTGACCTAATGACAGGGACGTGTTGTTTAATGGGTTAATGGTCAGCCCCACGTAGGGGCAAAGTGACCTAATGACAGGGACTTGGTTAAGGGTTAAATGGTCAGTCGACGTAGGGGGGCCAAAGTGACTCCTAATGACAGGGATAAGTGTTTAATGCGGTGATAAGGGTTCATGTCCCACGTAGGAGCAAAGTGACCTAATGACAGGGACGTGTTTAATGGGATAAATGTCGGCTGGCACTATTTGTTAAAACTCAGACAAGTATTTTCTTTGTTTTTTTTGGAACTGTCTCTCTCTCGCTCTCCGTGGTCCCCAAATGCTCTGGAGGTTATTTCCGGTTTAGAAGCGATGTGTATTTGCCGGGAAGCGGTTGAACCCGGCTCCCTTTCCCCCCCTCTGTTTCCTTTTAAATAATTATGTGGTCACTAGCCAAAGAGCTGATGGGGAAGGACAACAATTGCTCGATAAGATTAGAATTAACACTTGACACACAAAGCAAACCAGTTAAAAAAAAAGCTTTTTGTAAAGTGCAAGGAATATTGAAATATAATATATTCTCTTATATCGCTGACAGTGTCTGTAGCGCTGTACATGGGGTTGTGCCATGTCCCATAAAGCTGGCCATCTCATTGTTGTGATTGAGGCACAGGGAGACAAGGGGACAGGGATTGTGTGCCTCACCCGTCCTGTTTTTATAGTAGAAATGTTTATATCATGTAATGATTGACAGCTAAAGATTCTGTTCCAAGTGAGACTCAGCACCACTCGTTATTACGGCTGCTGAAAGATCCAATGAAACTGCAATAAAAGACCTCATTATTACTAAATGTCGCATTTACAATAACTGGGTCTCAGGATAATGATAGTGGCTATATATATATATATATATATATATATATATATACATACATACATACATACATACATACATACATACATACACACACACACTCAAATATTATAACTTGTTTCCTAATATTAACATAACATTACATTTTCTTTAACCTTAGTGACAGGACAGGGACAGGACATTGGCAGTGACAGGATAGGGACAGCAGAGTGACAGGACAGGGACAGCAGAGTGACAGGGACAGCAGAGTGGCAGTGACAGGACAGGGACAGCAGAGTGACAGTGACAGGACATTGGCAGGGACAGCAGAGTGACAGCAGAGTGACAGGACAGGGACAGTCCATAGTGACCAGGACAAGGGACATCGCAGAGTGGCGATGACAGACAGGTCAGACGAAGCAGCAGTGAGCAGTGACCAGAGACGATTGGCAGGGACGATGGAGCAGATGACAGCGCAGAGCTGACAGGACAAGGACAGCAGAGTGACGCGACAGGGACAGAGTGACAGGACAGGACTGCAGAGTGGACGCAGTGTACGGCGGCAGGAGTGGGACAGGGACAGGAGTAGCACAGTGACAATAGGGACAGCAGATGCAGTACAGGGCAGTATGACAGGACAGGGGCAGCAGGTGGCAGTGACAGGCAGGGACACCAGAGAGTGACAGGACAGGACCAGGGGACAAGACAGAGTGACAAGGCACAGTGACGGGCAGCAGTGACGTGACAGGACAGGGGCAGCAGAGTGACAGTGACAGGACAGGGACAGCAGAGTGGCAGTGACAGGGCAGGGACAGCAGAGTGACAGGACAGGGACAGCAGAGTGACAGGACAGGGACAGCAGAGTGACAGTGACAGGACAGGGGCAGCAGAAGAGTGACGGACAGGGAAGCAGGGACGTGACACGTGACAGGACAGGGACAGACAAGTGACAGTGACAGGACGGGACAGCATGGTGAAGACAGTGGAACAGAGACAAGGGACAGCAGTGACAGGACAGGTGACACAGTCCGAGGGACAGGACATCAGAGTGACACGTGACAGTGACCCGACAGTGCAGTACAGGGCGCAGAGTGCAGGTGACATGCAGAAAGGGACGCAGGTACAGGACAGGACAGAGCGTGACTGCAGGGACAGCAGAGTGGACAGTGACATGACACAGGACAGCAGAGTGACAGTGACAGGGACAGCAGAGGACAGTGACCAGGAACAGGACAGCAGAGTGACGTGACTCGCAGACGTGACAGGACAGTGACCAGGCAGAGTGACAGGACAGGGACATGCAGAGTGACAGGAGAGCAGGTGGAGACAGACAGGGACAGCAGAGGACAGTGACAGACAGCAGAGAGTGACAGTGACAGGACATTGGCAGGGACAGCAGAGTGACAGCAGAGTGACAGGACAGGGACAGCAGAGTGACAGGACAGGGACAGCAGAGTGACAGGACAGGGACAGCAGAGTGGCAGTGACAGGGCAGGGACAGCAGATGGACAGGCAGGGACAGTCAGAGTGACAGGTGACAGGGGCGCAGGAACAGTGTGACCGACAGGGGTCAGCAGAGTGACAGTGACAGGACAGGGACAGCAGAGTGACAGGACAGGGACAACAGAGTGACAGTGACAGGACAGGGACAGCATGGTGACAGGACAGTGACAGCAGAGGGACAGGGACAGCAGAGTGACAGGACAGTGACAGCAGAGTGACAGGGACAGCAGAGTGGCAGTGACTCGAAAGGGACAGCAGCGTGACAGTGACAGGACAGGGACAGGAGCTTGAAGTGACATGAGAGTGACAGTGACAGCAGAGTGAGTGACAGGAGAGTGATAGTGACAGGATAGTGACAGGAGAGTGATAGTGACAGGAGAGTGACAGGACAGGAGAGTGACAGGGACAGCAGAGTGACAGTGACAGTAGAGTGACAGTGACAGCAGAGTGACAGTGACAGGAGAGGGACAGCAGAGTGACAGTGACAGGACATTGGCAGGGACAGCAGAGTGACAGCAGAGTGACAGGACAGGGACAGCAGAGTGACAGGACAGGGACAGCAGAGTGACAGGACGGACAGCAGAGTGGCAGTGACAGGGCAGTGACAGCAGATTGACAGGACAGGGACAGCAGAGTGGCAGTGACAGGACAGGGACACAGAGTGGCAGTGACAGGGCAGGGACAGCAGAGTGACGGACAGGGACAGCAGAGTGACAGGACAGGGACAGCAGAGTGACAGTGACAGGACAGGGCAGCAGAGTGACAGTGACAGGACAGGGACAGCAGAGTGACAGTGACAGGACAGGGACAGCAGAGTGACAGGACAGGGACAGCAGAGTGACAGGACAGGGACAGCAGAGTGATCAGCAGGGGGCAGCAGAGCACAGTGACAGGCATGACAGCCGAGTGACAGGACAGGAACAGAGTGACACGATGACAGGACAGGGACAGCAGGTGACAGGACGTGACAGCAAGGACAGGGACAGGCAGATGACAGGACGGCACAGGCAGAGGTACAGGACCGCTAGGGACATGACGCAGTGAGGACAGTCAGAGTGACAGGGACAGCATAGTGGGCAGTGACTCGAAAGGGACAGCAGTGATCATGCCAGGACAAGGGACAGCAGCAGCGATGACCATGTGACAGGGAACAGCAGATTGGACAGGTGACATGGACAGGGACAGCAGAGTGACAGGACAGCGGGGACAGCAGGCGACAGTGCAGAACAGGACAGCAGAGTACAGTGCAGCAGAGTGACAGGACAGTGAACAGCAGAGTGACAGTGGGGAACAGACAGGGACATCAAGTGACAGTGACAGCAGAGTGCAGGACAGGACAGGGACAGCAGAGTGACGGACAGGGAAGCATAGTGCAGTGCAGGACAGCAGGGACAGCAATAGTGACAGGCAGAGGGACAGTGACACCGAGTGCACAGGGACCAGAGTGACAGGACAGGGACACAAGTGACAGTACACAGGGACAGCAGGAGGCAGTGACAGGGCAGGACCAGCAGAAGTGCAGGAAGGGACACAGAGGACAGGAACAGGACAGCAGAGTGACAGTGACAGGACAGGGGCAGCAGAGTGACAGTGACAGGACAGGGACAGCAGAGTGACAGGACAGGGACAACAGAGTGACAGTGACAGGACAGGGACAGCATGGTGACAGGACAGTGACAGCAGAGGGACAGGGACAGCAGAGTGACAGGACAGTGACAGCAGAGTGACAGGGACAGCAGAGTGGCAGTGACTCGAAAGGGACAGCAGCGTGACAGTGACAAGGACACGGACGGGAGCTTGACAGTGACTAGAGTGACGTGACAGCCAGTAGTAAAGATGACAGGAGAGTGATCGTGACAGGATAGTGAGTAGTGTGAGCGGATGAAGGCATGTGCGATGATAGTGACAGGAGAGTGACAGGGACAGGGCGAGTGAACAGGGACAGCAGAGTGACAGTATCAACAGTAAGTGAGCAGTGACAGCAGGAGTGACAGTGACAGGAGAGTGACATCTTGTGTCTGTATGTATACTGCAGTGTGTGGTGTGTGTGTGTTTATATATGTTTGGTGTGTTTATATATGTTGTCTTCTGTTGTGTCCTGTTTATTTTCTGTGTTGTGTGTGATATAGTTTGGTGTTTATTATGTGTGTGTGTGTCGTGTATGCTGTGTGGTGTGTGTGTGAATGTGTTGTGTGTGTGTGTGTGTTGGTGTGTGTGTGTGTTGTGGTGTGTGTGTTGTGTGTTCTGTGTGATGTGTGTGTGTGTGTGTGTGTGTGTGTGCGTGTATACTGTAGGTGTATATAAAGGTGTGTGTGTATATAAGAATGCGTTTATATATGTTATGCATAGCCAGTAGCCATAGCTTCATTTTTGAAGCTGTGGAGGTTTTTGTCACTTTTTTTACCCACCATAACTTAACCACACACACGACACACCCACCGACATACACACACATCACAAACACAAAGAAACAGTCTAACAGATGTTTTCATGCGTGTCATTTTAGTTTTTCTTGTTGTGTTAGATGTGTTTCATTCAAAATTACTTTTTTTGGATTATACAAATCACATCTTTCGTTGTATTATTTGTAAGATATGTCTGAGTGCTTTTTTAGGGGTTTCTTTGTTTCTTTGTGTTTGTGATATTTATTCTGCCCCTTAGCACCACCAGTCCCGATTTTATTTATAGGGATATTTTTTGGCTTTAGATATCATTTATTGGTAACGGTTGTTCTGATTGCGGTATTTCTCTGTGTGTGTATAACACACACACATATATATATATAAATACACACACATATATATAAATACACACACACATATATATATATATGTGTGTGTGTGTATTTATGTGTTTGTGTGTGTGTGTGTGTGTGTGTGTGTGTGTGTGTGTGTGTGTGTGTGTGTGTGTTAGCAACAGTAGACAAGCGCAAGAAAGAGCCAATGGTGTGATATGCTTGTATATGTTCTCACAGTGTAAGTATCGCACACACACACGCTATAAACCCCACACACGCGTATGAATAACAGATATTCCGTGACCTCACTCATCCCAACGGTGTTTCCCATCCTCTAGTCTGGCTGTTTCCAAAACGCTCCCCAGCGTGACAGTCACGTACAATCTATTATTCAAATGCTTTTTAAGGTTTATACCAGGAGGTTTCAAGTCCCCCCAACAGGTCCGGTTTTCAGGATACCCCTGCTTCATCACAGGTGGCTAAATCAGTCACAGCTTCAGCAGAGGTGGCTCAATCAGAGGCTCACTGAGCGTCTGATTGAGCCACCCGGGCTGAACCAGAGTCTGATTGAGTCACCTGTGCTTAAGCAGGGACTGATTGAGCAACCTGTGCTGAAGCAGGGACTGATTGAGCAACCTGTGCTGAAGCAGGGACTGATTGAGCCACCTGTGCTGAAGCAGGGACTGATTGAGCCACCTGTGCTGAAGAAGGGACTGATTGAGCCACCTGTGCTGAAGCAGAAACTGATTGAGCCAACTGTGCTAATGCAAGGACTAATTGAGCAACCTGTGCTGAAGCTGGGATATCCTGAAAACCTGACCTGTTTGGGGGTGGGCTTGAGGACTGAAGTTGAGCCCCCTTGGGTTATAGCATGTGAATGTGATGAGTTTGATAAGAAGATATACAAACCACATCTATTGTCTCTGCTGCGCTTGGCTCCTGGTGCTAACACATTGTTAGTATGTGGGAGTGGAGAGATGTCCTAGCCATGAGCTGCCGGTGAGACAGACCCTGATTCCGAATATTCATTCAACCAATTTAAGTAGTTGGGTGCAGGTCGGCGACGGCGGTCAGCCTGGACTTTAGAAGACAGGGAGGACCTTTGAAGTGCTGATTGAATTCTAGCCCAAGAGTCCTGTAGGTGGGAGATGTGTTCATCCACTGCTGGAACTCCAGAGGAGATATTGGAAATAGGCAGGCGAGCCGGGTGAAAGCCGTAATTAATAAAGAAAGGTGTCTCCCCAGTGGATTCATTCCTGGAGGAATTAAAGGCATACTCAGCCCAGGAAAGCAATTCCACCCAGTCATCCTGGGAGTCAGAGACGAAGCACCTTAAATACTTCTCGAGAGATTGATTGACCCTCTCGGTCTGTCCATTAGACTGAGGGTGATAACCCGAAGAGAAGGAGGAAGCAATGCCCAGTCTTCTGGTGAAGGTCCTCCAGAATCTGAGAGCCACGATCCGATACGATGGATGTGGGAATGCCATGGAATCCGGAAAGCTCTTTGGAGAAAATATTCGGGAATAGGGCGGGTGAGGGTGAGGGTAATCCTTTGAGAGGAATAAAATGTGCTCTTGGAAAACCGATCCACCACTACTAGAATGGTGGTCATGGCATTCGACTGCTAGGCAATTCGACAATAAAGTCCATGGATATGTGGGACCGGGAGGGGCGCTCCGGATGGATAAGGGCAAAAGAAGACCATGGGGTCTCTGTCGAGGATCTTATTGCGTGTGCATACCGGACAGGCCCGGGTAAATTCAAGGATGTGATTTGGCCGATAATTGGTCCATCCAACAGTGGGGCGAGCGGTATGAGATCTCAAAGTCTTCTTGTAGCCTGGGTTTCCTGCCGGACGGGAAGCATGCCCCCATTCCAGAATCTCCGGAATAGAGAGAGCATCCGCCTTGAAGTTCTTAGTGCCGGGAATGTAAGACAAAATAAAATTAAACCTGGAGAAAAATAACGACCAGCGGGCTTGGCGGGGACCTAAGCAGCGGGCATTCTCGATGTATAAAAGATTTTTGTGGTCCGTGAGAATAGTGAACGGCTCTTTTGACCCCTCAGATGCCTCCATTCCTGAAGAGCCAACTTGACGGCCAAAAGTCCTCTATTTCCCACATCATAGTTCCTCTCAGCTGGGGGAAACTTCTTCGAGAAAAAAACGCACGGGTGAAGTTTATCCTGGGGAGAAAATCTTTGGGATAGGACAGCGCCGGCCCCGCAGTCCGAAGCGTCTACCTCTAGGGTGAAAGAAAAATTGGTGTCTGGGTATCGAAGGACGGGAGCTGAGACAAAAGCTTGTTTCAGTGTTTCAAAAGCTGTGACTGCCTCAGGAAACCAAGATGAAGGATTAGCTCCTTTTTGGGTCAGTGCCATGATCGGGGCGATGATGGTGGAGACGTTACGAATAAACTTCCGGTAATAATTGGAAAAGCCTAGGAACCGCTGAATAGACTTGAGGGAGTCGGGTTGCGGCCAATCTATTACGGCTTTAAGTTTCTCTGGGTCCATGGCCAATCCCGTGTTGTAAATAATATACCCAAGAAAAGAGGTGGTAGACTGGTGAAAGAGACATTTCTCCATCTTGGCAAACAATCGGTTCTCTCAGAGGCGGGAGAGTACAAACTTGGTATGAATGATATGATCCTGTAGATTCTTGGAAAAAATAAGGATGTCATCCAGATAAACAATTACAAAACGGTTAAGGACATCCCGAAAGATGTCGTTGATAAAGTCCTGAAAAACTGCCGGAGCGTTGCATAAACCGAAGGGCATCACGAGATACTCGTAGTGGCCGCTACGGGTGTTGAAGGCGGTCTTCCATTCGTCGCCCTCCCGAATGCGAATAAGATTATACGCCCCGCAAAGGTCAAGCTTGGAGAACAGGTTAGCACCTTGAAGTCTGTCGAATAGTTCAGAGAGGAGTGGAAGTGGGTATCGGTTCTTCACCGTGATGCAGTTCAGTCCCCGGTAGTCTATACACGGTCTGAGAGTACCGTCCCTTTTCTTGACGAAAAAGAATCCAGCTCCCGCGGGCGAATTGGAGTGCCGTATAAAGCCCCGCTTTAGGTTCTCACGGATATATTCATTCATGGCTTCCGTCTCAGGTAGAGAGAAGGGGTAGGATTTGGATTTGGGCAATGTGTATCCAGGTACCAAGTCTATCAGACAATCGTAAGGTCTGTGGGGAGGTAGTAGTTCGGATTGGGTCTTGCTGAAGACATCCAGAAAACCAGCATACGGAGCGGGTAAACCTCCTTTAGGGTTGGATGTATTGGCCAGCAGTCGAGGCGGAAGTACGGCTGGTGGAGATAGCTCCTCTGACCTTGACCTCCAGGTAATAGGATCTTGGGATGTCCAGTTGATGTGAGGATTGTGCTTCTGCAAGCAAGGTAAGCCAAGGGTGACTGGAGTTCCGGGAGCGTGGATTACATCAAAGGCCAAGGTCACCTTGTGGGAATGAGAGGAAAGGGTGATGGCGCAAGTCTCCAAAGAAATGTATGCCGGGGTGAGTGGACGGTCGTCGATCCCGACCAAGGCAACGGGAGACTTCTTCCTAACGAGTGGAATCTGGTTCTGTTCAGAGAAGGTTTGGTCCATGAAATTTCCTCCCGCACCGGAATCGATAAATGCTGCAGTGGAGGTGCGGAAGGTAGGACCCGAGAGAGAGACGGGAATGTTCAACTTTTTGGGAAGTTCCTTCCTGGAAAGGGGACAAGGAGATTTAGCACCCAGGGAGAGCCCCTTCGTACTCACTGGGTTTGGACGTTTCCCGGGCGTAGTGGACATTCACGGACCAGATGCTCGGAGGATCCGCATTAATAACATAATCCACCGGCTTTGTGAGCTTGCTGTATCGGTGTCCGGGGACGCTGGACTCCAAGTTGCATCGGCTCCGGAGCCTCCAGAGTGGGTAGCGGGGAGACAGCAGGTCCTGTGGTGGGAGAGAATCTGGGAAAAGGAGCACGGAAGGGCATAAATTGGGGATGCTGGCGCTGAGCGTGGCATACCTGAAGGCGCTGATCCACTCGATTGGCTTGGGAGATGAGTTCCTCCAGAAGCCCTGGCCTGGGTTGTGAGGTGAGTTCGTCCTTCACGGAATCCGTTAAGCTTCGCCAGAAGACTGAGACTAAAGCCTCCTGGTCCCATCGTGTCTCAGCTGCTATACTGCACCGACACACTTTATTCGAGCAAATACCCAGTATGTACCTGGCAGATACCTGGAATGCGCCGCTCCTCACCTCTGACAAGCCCCGTTGCGTTTGCCTTCCCAGCCTGGGTTCATGCCTGGCTGACGGGCGGCTGATCTGTTAAATGATAATGATTAGGATTTAATAGGCTGCAATGCTTCGCGTGTCTACCAGATGGCATTTTGTTAAATCATTGAATTGTTAATCAGTATATCTATATATACTGTGCAGTATTGCAAGCCGCGGGAATAAAATGCTATTCATCCCTGCTTGTGAAAAAATACCTCAATGCAGCTTCGGGCAAGAAAACAGTACAAACTTCACTACACCCGGGTATATACCGAATTCGTGTGGACTAGCGCCGAGCTCGAATAAAGTGTGTCGCCGTATGTAGTCCTGAATTCCAAGGCGTACTGGGCCACGGAACGAATCGTTGCTAAGCACACAGTCAGAGGCAGTTCTTGGCGTGGGGAGTATAGAAAGACAGCTGTCCAAAGTCTCGTTAAGGCCGGTAATCGCAGTGATTTAGGGGATGTAGTTCCCAAAATTGTGGGAGGCCCATGCAGTGCTTTCCCTGTAAGCAGGCTGTAGCACAATGCACTTCTTGCGAACAGTGGAGTAGTACTGCTGTGGAGCCATATCAAAACTGGACTCGCATTGATTGTGCAAAACCGCGACAGGCCGTGCGGCATCCCCCGTATTACGGCTTTAGGTGCTGTGCTTATCTTGGGCTGAGGCGTCGCGGCGCGTGTACATGGTTTTGGCGAAAGTGGCGGTGCGGCACAGGTTGGTGCCTGTTGAAATGAAAGGTCCTAATGTACCTGTTGAGTGAGGAGAGGCCATTTGGTCCGTTAGGGCCTGGCTTGTTCATACATGGCTCGGTCATGCAGGAGAGCTAGTCGTCTAGTATGGTCTGGGTCTTTGGGGCCGGGGGGTACATCATGTTACGACTGGTTTGCTGCACGCAAGCCTTAGCACTCGTCCCTATTACTGAGTAGGTGGGGACGCTCGCAGAAAGGAGTGTGTCGGGGTGGGTTTGTTTGGCGTTTGGCAAGGCCAGTGTGACACGGTATAGCAATTCATTGAACGGTACAGGTTACAGAAGAGACGAAGGTTCCGTAGCCAAGGTCGGGGAGAGAGAGAGATCGGGGAGGTCGAGGTCCAAGCTGTGGTCGGGGATGATTAGAAGCTGCAGCTGCAGTCAAGAGGTGCTGGGCTAGAGCCAGAGGAAGTCCGCAAGCCGGGTCGCCGCCTGAATACATGAGGACAAAAGGGAGAGCCAGACAGGAATAGACTTCCGTAGCGGACTATGTCGAGCGATGTGAGAGAGGGTTAGGACAGATATTTAAGTTGCTGTTGGTGACCAATGGGTTAGAGGGAGGCATGGAGGATGACCGAGGAGCTGTTCCAGGATTGGTCCACAATAATAGGGCCGCCACGTTGGGTAAGGTTTAAATTTTAGATGTTAATGACTAACCAGCGGTGGGCGGGGGGCGGGGGCGTTTGGCTTCACTGCAGAGTAAGAAAAATGAAATTGTGCGGAACTCGCTGCCGTAAGGGTGGGAATTGCACGAAAAGGGGCAAGGCAGGCGACCAAGCATCACCCGCACGAGGAGGAAGCAAGGGCAAAGCAAACGAAGGGGGAATGGAAGCCAACCTCACTACGGAGGCTCGAAGGCAGCAGGGCGAGGACGGGAGAGACAGCCAGAGGCAGCAGAAAAGGTGAGGGGACGGTAACGATTGCGACCGTCGTGACCACCGAGAAGTCTCACAATTGCTTGATATGGGTGTGGATTCGGTTTTAAATCGTTTAGGACAAGGTTGGTGTTTCAGGGGCACTTAGAGACAAAAAAATGCGTATGGGGTGACCAGGGGATTGTTATAAGAAACGCTCGGCGTTAATCAATGCATGACGAAGTGTGTTGTATCAAACACGATTAGGATTGCAACATATCTATTGGCATGCAAGCCAAGAATATATTTCCAATTAATTTCTATATTAAATGGCGCGCAGTGTGAAGGTTAGGCTCGATCTTCTCTCATATTGCAGGAGATGTTATTGTTACAAGTCCCTTTGCCTTTCCACACATTACAAATGAGTATTTATGTATCTCACATTTCATTTACACCTTTATTAAGGGGCCACGCTTAAATGATGCAGAACCACTCAGGAGGATTCTCTCGCTGTCATGCTTTCATCAGTATGTATGTGTAACATTTACCGGGACACGACGGCTAGGCTTGCTGCTATTTGCCGAGACTGCTTTGGAAAAGAATGGCTTCTCACGTTGTCCCCGACGTTACTTTCGACGCTGCGTTTCGAGGGGAGACCACCAAATGATGACGTTCATCATGACAGCGAGCACCAAGCGATGTGCCGAATTGCCTGACCCTGTAAGTTAATTTTTATACTGATCTCACCTACGTAAGCGGACAATATTACTTGATCCTCCCCACTACGAGTACTTGTACTTCATTACATACAATACGTTACATACTCAAGCAATATAGAGTGTTCTGGCACTTAATCCAACAGAATATAACACACTAAGATCCGGTAAGATCTAACTATATGGAAACATTATGTACAAACCAATAGGAAGCCTCCGGGGCATCTTTAAATGAGAGCTTTTAATGCTTGTACAGTGTGTAAATTCATTATCTGTGCTAATTTACCCCCATTATTTTAGGATATTTTTCCCAATAAAGTTTTTTCATTTTCAATTCCAAGGGATATATTAGGTGGTTTATATGTTCTCTATCTGGTAAAAAACCGGTGACAATTACTAGCTTTGTTCTGGTTGGATCTGTATCTAACATACTCAATTAATAGAGGTGAGTTGCAGTTAGTGTTAATGGGTGTTTGGGTTATTGCCCATCCTGGTACTATAGCAATAATCTAAATCTTTCCGTTCTCTCCATTTATTATAATCACTAGTGTGCACCCCAGTTCTTACCTTATTACCTGCCCAGAGCGGGGGTGGGGGTTTGGTGGGGTTCTATTCTTGCGTTGTTGTTATTATATATCTGCGTTGTTACTTATATCTCTGCGTTGTTATGATATCGTGCTCAGCGTTGTCATTATACCGCTCTGCCGGGTTATTGTTATTATATATTCTATGTGTTATTATATCTCCAGCGTGTTATTGATATCTCTCTGATTGTTTATTATAATTATATCTTGCTGTTATTATATCTTTTTTTTCGTTGTTAGTATATCTCTGTGTGTTTATTATATCTCTGAGTGTTTTTATATCTTGAGTGTTATTAATCTCTCTGCGTTGTTATTATTATATCTGCGTGGTTATGTAGATATAATGAGTGTTTATATCTTCTGCGTGTATGATTTATTATATCTCGGGTGTTATTATTATATCTCTTGGTGTTTATGATATCTTTGCGTGTTATTTTATGTATCTTTTTGCGCGTTTGATGATATCTCTATGCGTTGTTTGATACCTCTTGCGTGTTCTTATATCGATCGGCGTGTTATGATTTATCCTATGCGTGTTTGAGGGTTATGATCTCTCTATGAGTGTATGATATCTTCTCTGCGTGTTATGAATCTCTCGAGTGTTTATGTATGACTATCTCTCTGCGTGCTTATTTTAAAGCTCTCTGCGTTTTATTATCTCTCTCTGCGTGGTTATGATATCTAGCTGCGTGTTATTCTGATCTCTGGCGTTTTATTATAGTCTTCTGGTGTTATTATACTCTCTGCGTGTTAGTATCTCTCGCGTGTATTATATATCTGGTGTTATTATTTTCTCTTGCGCGTATTTATATCTCTCTGGTGTTATGTTTGTTAGGTGGAGAGCTTGGCGTTATATATAGTATCTGGTGTGTTATTATTATCTCGCTGCGGTAGTATATCAATCTGCGTGTATTATATCTCTCGTGTGTGATTATATCTGTGCGCGTTATTATATTCTCTGCGTGTATTAGACTCTCTGCGTTGTTATTACTCTGTTAGTGATATCCTGGTGTTATTAAGCTCTGCGTGTTATTAATCTCTGCGTGTTATGTTATTAATCTTGCGTGTTATGAATTTCTCCTGATTATTATATCGCTCTGCGTGTATGATATCTCTTGGGGTTATTAATCGCTTGCGTGTTAGTATATCGCTCTGCGGTTATTGATATCGCTCTGGGGTGATTATGAATGAAATTCTTCTCTCGGTGTTTGATTTATCTCTCTGCGCTTTCTTTTTACTTGCTCTGCAATGCGTTTGATTGCCCCTTGGCAGGGAAGAGGCAATACGCTGACCGTGGCTTCTACGTGCGTTTCCCCAGGACACTTTATGGGTAAGAAGGAGGCCTGCCAGGAATCACCCGTCAGTTCTGAGGGACAGAGCTGATGAAGCTAGTTGCCTCTTTCCCACCCGCGCAGCGCAGAGGACTGGGGTCAGTTTCTTGAAGGAGCTGCGCACAGCACACACAGAGCAGAGAGTCTCTTCTCAGTCAGATGGAAGAATCCACAGGTTCTAGTGGGGACAGGGCGCATGGAAATTACCAGGCCAGCCACCATTAAGAGCAAAGACGAGGGTATTATATTCACAAGTACAAATATTGCATTGAAATAGGTGTTAAGAAATTACAAAGTGTGTGTGTGGTGTGTTGTTTGATTTGATGTGTGTGTGATTTGTGTGTGTGTGTGGTGTGTGTGTGTGTATCGGTGTTGTGTGTGTGATGTGGGTGTGTGATGTGGGTGGTGCTGTTCGTGTGTAGGTGGGTGTGTGTGTGTGTGTTGTGTGTGGGTGTTGTGTGTGTGTGTGTGTGTGGTTGGTGTTGTATATAAAATTAAACCGGAAAGAGCCAGTGTTAGTCACCAGTTACGATTAGCGCAACAGAATAAAAGAGGTGCTTCAGTATTAGGTTGATCCTTTTGATGTGGACTCCTCACACTTTATGTTCATCGGCCAAGCTTCCGGAGAGTACTGCTTCTCTGCCTCCAGTTCCAGCACCCACTCTCTTTCCCCCCTCCATCTCCAGTCCTCAGTCCCCCATCCCAGCGAGGCGGGCCTTTTGGTTTCGTGCACCCCTTCCGGCAGGGGAAGGAGACAAAAAACACTACCCAACACCTACACACATAACACACACAAAAAGACACCAAACCACACACACCACACTCCCACGACACAAACCGGGAGGGGCGAGAGAGACAACACAACAACTCACACCACCACCACACACACACACACACAACACACTGCCGACTCACACACACATCACAGACAAACAAACCACAGACTATTGATCATGATTGATTCAATGGGGAGTTCATATACTGATGTCTTATGGTGGCTAGAATTGGTACTCATTAAGGAACAACTAGTGTCTTAGCTAGACCTTACCTAATAACGGGGCGACCTTTACATGATTTCTTTCTATTGAATTTGGCTTAATGCTAAATTGCTTTGGCGTGTTTGATGATTGTTGTAATTCTCTACCCCTAATCCAAGTTATATGCTATATCAACATACATACATGTACTCACATACAGGATCTCAATTACAGGTTCTACAGATATATTGCAACACACCCCATGAACATCTTCTATCAGTGTAATTGTGTAAAAGTACTTACAACGTAAGTAATGCGTGGCAGTTTAACACACAAATCACATCACACACACACACCAAATAGTAAATAATTTTGTTTAAAATCTTATTAATTGATGTTAAATAAGATGAAACCATACGAAGCAGGAAAGTGAGAGTAGTAAGAAGACACTGTAGAGGAACAAGGGATAGTATAAATATAGATATTCGACACTGCAATACCTGAAAAAAAAAAACGGGTATAAACGGACTCAGTAAACCGGGACTACCCCTCCAGTAACGCCAGCACACACAGCGACACACCACACGAACCACACCACCACACACCCACACACCACAACACACACACACAGCACACACACACCACACACACAACAACACGACACAACAACCCACCACACACAACACATAGCTCATATAATATCGTAGAATTATTAGAAAATTAGACATTGCCAAAAAAATAAGAAAAGAACATCTTCATATCTAGACCTCGTCTTAATTTCAGACTAAATATAAATGAATTTTATAGTGGAAAAAAAACACATTCTAAATTTTTATAATCTATATATACTTAACTCCCAGCATCATCTGGTCTCTCGTATAGTATTTTCAAAAGATACAGACAGGAAACCAAATTATCCCATTGTTACAGCTCTCTAAAGACACATGTTCTTCCCGTGCTTGGTCAAACCATTGTGTCAGACTTGAGTTGCCAGGGGGGAAGAAGTGACACCTACCTCCTCCAGTTGGAAGGGGACTGCACATATCCGTAGGTTAATAGAGTGTTTAGCGAAACTGCGTTAGCTTTACGGACAATACTGTTTATCCACATCTACTGCCAACCCACACACAACCACTTAAGGATCCATGGGGAACTACAAGAACCAGTATTTCCTTTATGACTGTCTAAAACTTTGTATCCAAAAAGGTTGTAATTTTAGAGCAAGACCACTATATAAGAACAAAATGAACTTCACCACAACCGTTAAGCCAACATCTGTCGGTTGGTATTTGTACACTTCCCGATTAAAAAAATAATTATGTATATGTTCTAAAACATATTATATATTATAAAACTGAAAATTTGTTTGTGAGGTACCCTGTAGACCATTTTGATTGGCAGTCGGTCTGCCCGACCCTCCCACGGACTCTCTCATTGGACAGTGTGTCTCATCCCCCTCCGTCAGCCGTGTCCCCCCCCGCTCGAGTGGCTTATTGGGCATGAGCGCGAAAACCAGGGTCACACCAACGGACAAGCTGCTGCTGCGCAATTGCTGGGCACTGGATGGGAGGAGAGATGCTCCACTGGTGGTGTAGTTGGTGGTCTTGTTGCAAATGCGGTGGGGGACCGGGGGTTTTAACTGAGACGTTCTGTGAGTCATTTGCCATCCCTCCCCCAGCTCCATTGTTTTTGCCCCCCCCCAGCTCATTATTTTTTGCCCCCACCACCCACCAGCAACGTTTTTGGCACCCCCCCCAAACAAGAAACGGTGAAAACCAAACCCCCACCCACCCCCCCCCCCACCAACCCCCCACCCCACCCCAACAAGCACACGTTTTGTTTGCCCCCCCAGTCCGTTTGTGCAACCCAAGTCCGTTTTGACCCCACCCCAGCTCCGTTTTTGCCCACAGATTGTTTTCTTGCACAACACTCCCCAGCTCCATTTTGGACCCCCTACCCAGCTTCACATTTTTGACCCCTAGTCACCATTTGCGCCCCACCTCACCCAGATCCGTTTTTGCCCCCCAGAGACAACAGCAGCACGCGTTTTTGACCCCACCATTAGGCTCCGTTTTTGCCCACCCCCCCAGCAGGCTCCGTTTTTTGCCCCCCCATTCGTTTTTGCCTCCCTCCTCAGCTCCGTTTTGCCTCCCCACAGTCCATTTTTGCACTGCCCCCCCAAGCTCCATTTTTGCACATCCCAGCTCCTGTTTTTTTGCCCCCCAGCTTCGTTTTTGCCCCCCCAGCTCCGTTTTTTGCCCCACCCTACACGACCACACAGTGGCACACATACAGTGACAGACCACTGACACCCCTCCTCCACCCCTGCCTCCCCCTCCCCGCCCCTGCCTTCCCCCCCAACCCCTAACTTCCCACGCCCCTGCCTCCCCCTAGCTCCCTACTTCTCCCCCCCACCCCTGCCCTCCCCCGCTCTCCCTCCCCGCCCCACTCTCCCTGCTCCCCCCCAGACCCCTGCCCCCCCCTCCCAATCCTACCACCTGCCCTTCCACCATCGCAAGCACCAAAGCCTTCTTTTTCACCCCGCCCTCCCGCCTATGCTTTCACCCGCTGCCCACCCCCAGCCCTATGCCTTTCACCCAAGCCTCTGCCTTTCACCCACGCGCAGCTTTCCCGAACTCCCCGTCACGCATCGGGTCGTTGTTACTGGGGCTAGTATTTGGTGACATTATAATGCACATAGCCTCATGAAGAAAGGAGTCGGATAGCTGTGAAGTTTACGCAACAGAGGGAGGAAGGAAAGTCAGTTGGCGACGTGAGGAGAAAGTGAAGGAAGAAAAGTTAAGAACGTTGGGGGAGGGGAGGAGAAAGAGAGGCGGAGAGAAATTGGGGACATCGTAAAGTATTAAAGGAAAGTGATGGGAGGGAGAGAGATGAGAAGGAGAGATATGTAGGTGGGGGGAGAGATAAGAGGAGGAGGAGGGAAGGGATGAGGTTGGTTTCTTGTGTGTGTGTGTGTGTATGTGTGTATATATATATGTATTAAATAACATAAAAATAGGCAGATGGCACACACATAAACTGGAAATGGGTGCTTTTCCCATACAAATAATGCATAGATAGGTTCCTTAGATAGGTATATGTATATGTATATATGTGTGTGTGTATATAACACTGTATACATGTGTATGATTTCTTCTTTACTAACCAATGTCTGTTTGTGTTTTATTTCTGCAGAGGGTACTAAGGAAGATACTGGAGCAGTATATTAAAAGTTCCCGGAAGTAATAAGGATCCGAAATCTTTATGTACTGTACATACTGAAATATATATATATACCTATGTAACTGAAATATAGGACTATTTCAAACATCTCAAAGGCTAATGTTTACAAATAAAAAAAAAACACAAAATGTTCATGCAACTCAGAGTGTTTCCATTTGGAATTGGAATGTAATCACCATTTTTTATTGTTAAAGTAATATATATATAATATATATATATATATATATATCGCCTCCATATTACAGTGTACAGTATGTACTGGATATTTTTATGATGCTTATCCGCAGTGTTCGACACAGCATTGTGAATAAACACCGTTGTTTGCACACAAAGTGTAACGGCGCGTCTTCTGTGGGACTGGGGTAATTAGAGGGGTAACGGGGGGGTGTTTTATTCAGTCGGGGGGGGAGGGGATTAGGGGGTCCGTGTTTTATTCAGTTAGGGGGTCCGTGTTTTATTCAGAGTGAGGGAGGATTAGAGAGTCCGTGTTTTATTCACAGTGGGGGGGGGGGGGGATCAGGGGGTCCGTGTTTTATTCAGGGTGCGGGGGAGATCAATGTCACAGAAGACCAGAACTTATCACCAGGATGAAGGCACCAGACAGGACAAAGCAGTACAATGAACAGTATTTAATCTAACCGGCGCAAGCACATCACAAAATCAGAAACAGAGTTTACACTCACCAACACTGGGAACACAGTGGAAGTCCTCGCTACCTACTGTCACGATAGCTAGTGATAGGTTATAATAATACGCACCAAAATATCTGGGTTGAATTGAACACGACTTAGATATAATAAATATAGTTTATTCCTTAAAGAAGGTGAACACAAGATATACAAATAACAGGCAAAATATAGACACTTACTCAGGAATGGGGATGATGAAGTAATCAGGAAACAGGATTAGCAATTCATCCGGCATCAAATAGTTGGTAAACTTGAAGTCACGAAAATACGAACAACGAACCACAAATAACCCAGGCATAGGACTGACACTGGTTTATATGTAATTCCAGTCCTATACCTTATCGTTGATTGCAGATCATTGGAGAACAATTACCTGCACCCAATCTCTCCTTGCCACCTCACCTGAGGGGCACTGTAATACCTGCCCA
Source organism: Ascaphus truei (assembly GCA_036426205.1). Lineage (NCBI taxonomy): Eukaryota > Metazoa > Chordata > Amphibia > Anura > Ascaphidae > Ascaphus > Ascaphus truei. The sequence continues at coordinate 23,166 of WSYH01006839.1, forward strand.
CTGGGTGGGTATTATTCTAATTAAGGGCTTATTTCTCTAGCCCCCCGCCAACAAGCCCGGCGCCTGAATGTCTACCTGGGCCAGGAAACCCTTTGTCCTAGGGTGTGACTTATAACACTTATCCTCAAGTACCCACGTCCTGTTTTCTGTTGTGCTCGCATACACAAGCAGGGTGGGGGAGTCTTTGATCAGGGGTTTTATTGTAGACCATTTGTCTCCCTCCCTGACCATTAACATATGGGCTCTGAGTTTTTATACCAGACCCAAAATACAATTCATACTTTAATACCTTCACATATTAAAATAATCCGTTCTGTGGGTCTGAGCGGGCTGAAATTTGCCAGGTCCTCATGCCGGAGAACCTTTGCAATTGTGGCCAAGTTTCAGCCTTCCATGACCCCCAGAACCGGAGATACAAAAAACAAGTTAAAATCCCCCATTAACTTTAATGCAGGATTCTCCGCCATAGCTAAAATTGATCTCTGCTTTTCACTCTCCCATTGAAATCAACGGGCTCCGCCACTATAGGCTTTCAATGGAGCAACTCCGCCATTGAAGTCTATAGGGAAACCACAATTTTTCAGTTGCCCATACTCCGTTTGGTTGTTCGGAGAGGGCTGAAAATGGCCATGCAGTTATCCCGGAATAGTGACTACCTGCGACCCAAATCCCAGCCCTCTGGTCCTCACAGAACCGGAGATATGGGCTTACCCTTTTTACCTTTTCGGACTTAGCCGTTTTAACGCCCCGCAGCTTTCTCCCATTGGAATCAATGGCCGGCGCCGCCATAGGAAATGCATGGGCCGGCGCCGCCATGGGATTCAATGGGATGACCCTCATGGTGAGCACGACCCTTTACGGGGGTTCCTCATTCCCGGACCCAGTGGTGGTCGAGTGTGTGGGTTCCTAAGGTCTAGGGGCAAAAAGAATTTTATTCCTGGGTGCCCTAGAACCTAAGCTTCCCACGCCAATTGTGATTGGACTTGACCGGGTAGTGATCAAAGCTCTTTTTCAGAAAATGTTTCCGCTCTTGCGGTCTGCGGTTTGGATGGCTGCCAACCCATTCCTGGAGGTCGGCGTCGAGGAATCCCCATTGAAATGGATGGCTCCATTGATTTACAATAGGGAACCGCTGCTCCTCCTCTCGGGCGCCACCTGCAGGTCTTCTACCGAAACAGGCCCAAATCGCCGGAATCTCCATAAGGTTGCATTGGGCTGCAATGGCGACTTATGGAGAGCTGCAAAATGGAGCCTGAAAAGGCGGGAAAAGGGAACAAAGGGCTATAAACACTGAACTAACATTTACCCCTTCCCTCCCGCATCAATCCCAGTGTATGTGTTGGTGCAAACACTGGAATGGGAACAATACACATTTACAGGGGAATACACATTTGGGGCTGAAGCAGGGTAAAAACACTTTACTGGACCGCAGTCCAGTTAACCCCTTGCTTCCCAAGTGAGAGCAGGGGGTGGCCAAATGGGGTGTAACCCCTTTAATACCGGGCCAAACCCCCTCTCCCATGACACCTACGTGCCAGGCACCACTTCCAAGGCTTACCCAGGGCTGGCTGCCACACTCCGTAGGGGTAGGGACAGTCCAGACCTCTCTGGTACAATTATTGGCTGAGCACTTTCAAATCTCCCGCTTAAAACTGCTGCTCTCCGCTTCTACGGCGACGCACAGATACGCAGCACAGAAGCACTTTCATATCTCCCGCTCGGATTGGCTCCCAGCCTCATTTTCAGGTGTCTCCGGCACAGCCTCGGAGCACACAGCTTATATCACCTCCACGTTAGGATCACACTGAGAGCCGGAACGCTAATCGGGATCCCCTTACTATACATAGATTCCCCGCTGCTATAGAAAATCATGGTAGAAGGGCTGGCGACCAATCACAGCGCGGATGCTGCATGGGAACCAATCAGTGCCCGATGGCTCATCTGCATTGGCCAATCGGGGCTGAGGACGGGGCTGAGAGAGTTAAAGGGCTTGGAGGGAAATATGAACGAGCCAATGGGAGCAGCGCCTACCAGCGGGAGCTCAGCAGTAGTGAAACGGTAACGTCATTAAAATGTAGCTTTTAATGTAAAGCCTAGATTAGGAAAATAAATGACAGGTGACAAGCAAAGGCAATTAGACAAACACAGACTGTTAGAAAATAGGGAGAGATCCAAATAGAAATAGCCGAACAGCCAAAATAGCAAAGCGAGGACGTGGTGACCAAAAAGTTAGTTATTGGTTAAAAAACATAGTAACTCCCCCGACCCCCCAAACACATTTAAGAATACTTTCCCCCAGGCTTTTTTCGCATCCTCCCCAAACAAGAAAAGAGGTGTGGCCATTTTGATTAAAAATAATGTCCCCTTTGCGCCAACAAAGATAACGCGAGACCCAGATGGGAGATTCCTGATTTTACAGGGCACCATTTCGGGTTCACCCATCTCCCTCGTCAATATATACGCCCCCAACGAAAATCAAGTTCCATTCCTCCAAAAGTTACTCGATTCCCTAGACCAGTCTTCTCTGGCCTCATTAATCATAGCCGGAGATTTCAATATGGTCCTCTTCCCAGATCAGGATAAATCCACCTTACTGGCAACTCCCCATACAACCCAAACTCAAAAAAAGGCCAAAAGGTTCAGAGAGATTTTACAAAGTTCATCTCTAGTGGATATATGGAGGGCCCAGCACCAGGGTCAGAGGGACTACACATTCTTTTCAGCTCCTCATCAGTCTTATTCAAGGATTGACTATTTTCTAGGCACCAATAATGTTTTCCAGGCATCTTCCCAGTCCAACATAGGTCCAATCACATGGTCTGATCACTCCCCTGTCGAAATAACCCTCTCTCTACCCTTCGTTAAAAGCAACACATATAAATGTAAGCTAAATGATTCTCTTCTTAACGACCCGAAAATCGTCCAGACAGTTAGACAAAAACTCTCCACATTCTTCGAAATAAATAAAGGATCCGTTTCGGCATCAGCAATGCTGTGGGAAGCACATAAAGCTTCAATAAGAGGGGATCTTATCTCTTTAGCCTCTTATAAGAAAAAAATGAAACTTAAAATACAAAAAGAGCTAACAGATAGGATCCTAAATATGGAACAGCAACATAAAAGTAACCCTTCCAAAAGATTATTCAAAATACTTGACAAAACGAGAACGGAACTAAAACAAATGCAGCTTGAAGAGGTAGAGAGGGCGTTAAAATGGACCAACCAAAGGTTCTATGACAGGGGCAACAAAGCAGACAGACTATTGGCCGCAAAACTGAGAGGCATAAAAGTTAAATCCCAAATCTCTAAGATACGCACCAAAAGTGGCCAGATCTCCTTTGTGGAGAAAGAAATTGCCCAGGAATTTGCTAAATTCTATGAAGAACTTTATAATCTTCACCCCCCAGGTCAGGAACACGACAGTGCCAAAATAGCCTCGCAATATCTTGCACAATGTAACCTGACCTCTCTCACGGGGGAGGAGCTAGACAAACTAAACAAAAAAATCTCACAAGTGGAACTAGCTCAAGCCATAAGCTCCCTTAAACTGGCCAAGGCCCCAGGACCAGATGGCTTCTCCAATATTTATTATAAGACGTTCGTGTCGACTCTCTCCCCCTATCTCCTGGACATGTTCAACTCCTTTCTGGAGGGTGAGCCGATCCCTGGCACAATCTCGGCGACCAACCTTGCTATCATCCACAAGGAAGGAAGGGACCCGCTACAATGCGGGAGCTACAGACCGATCTCCCTACTTAACACAGACCTTAAACTCTTCAGCAAGATCTTAGCAAACAGACTAAACCCGATTCTCCCCAGACTTATCCATATTGATCAAGTTGGCTTTGTATCAGGAAGACAGGCCTCTGACAACACCCGCAAAATTGTTGATATTATTGACCATGTGCATCTTAACAAACTCCAAGCCATGATACTAAGTCTCGGTGCCGAGAAGGCATTTGACAGAATCAAATGGTCCTTCCTCGACCAAACAATGCTAAAATTCGGCTTCATGGGTACTTCCTTAGAGGGAGTTTGTGCTCTCACTTTAAATATAAATGTACAGTATATATAAAATTTAGTTACATGCAAGCAGCTAATATGTTCCTGCATAACAATAAAGTGGAAAGTTGTTTTTTTTGTTTTTAAATGGAGTAAGGAAAACGCACCCTGTCCGCCCCCCTCCCTGGGAAACACGTTTCACCCTCATCACACAAGTTTGCTGACATCTACAAAAAGATGCATCTGTTTTGCACAGAGACATAGGAGCTCAGAGTACAGCATGTGACAGACAAGAGCAGGTAATGCACAGCGTGGCACCAGAAACTGAGCAGCCCCTCTCATACTATAAATATACACAACGCTGCCCCCCACAGCTGCCTTCTGTGCTTCCGGCACTCGGCATGTACAGCACAGAGCACCCCATCAGTGTTAGAAGCAGATAACATGCGGAGGAGGCTGCAAGGGGGTGGGGAATCTTTTCTTGAGCACAAAAGCTTCTGTTCGACTTGTTTTATATGGCGCTTTTACAGGGGCCTGATCCTACTTACGAAGGTTTAATGTGTTCTGTGAGAAAGGACAGACGAATCCTATATAAAATGTGACTTATGGAACTTAACCCCATTCACTGCTGCAAAGCCACAATAATTACATATCTGTACCTTACGATGAACAATAAGTAGAAACTAGTGTGTATACTACACGTTTATAGCTGTATGCAATAAAAACAAAGTCTATACTGATCTTCTTGGGGAAGTTTATAGGACATGCTGCGTAGGAAGCTTTGCCTCAGCCCTTATTAAAAGGGCTTTTTGCACCTATTTTTTCCTATAGTAGCAGCTGGATGCAGCCACCAAACAGTACATCCCACTGTCCCAACAACAGAATAGGGGAAAATCTACATCAGTGTTTCCCAACTCCAGTCCTCAGGGAACCCCAACCGGCCAGGTCTTCAGGATATCCCTGCTCCAGCACAGGTGGCTCAGTCAAAATGACTGAGCCGCTGATTGACCCACCTGTGCTAGAGCAGGGATATCCTTAACCTGACCTGTTGGGGTTCCCAGAGGACTGGAGTTGGGAAACATTGATTTACAGCAAAGCGCTGACCCTCTATCCACACCCCAGGAACGGGCCGAGAGCCGGCAGCCCTTCCTATTTAACCACAGCTTTGTTACCTCTCTGCCCTTCAGAGATTACTAGCTTTACCTTTACACCATCTACTGAGCTGCCCCCTCACACGAGGCCTCCCCAAGCAGAAAGGTGCAGCGCACCAAACCCTTAGCTAGTGGAACCAGTTTCGCCGCTTGCAAAGAACACACTGAGCATTTGCAAACAGCAGAAGTAAAGTCGCTGCTCGCTTCTTCGCCGCTGTGACCTCATTCCCAGGACCGTGCAAGGGAAACGCATGGAAAAGACCAAGCCGGAAAAAAAAAAGAAAAAAAAAAACACCCCACCAGACCACTCACAAGTTCTCCTCCACCAAGCAGATTAGATCATGGGTTCAAATGGGATTCTATGCTGGCACTCAGAGCACCAAGCCATGGTTTGTGAAATACAAGGCAATAAAGCACTCAGAAGCAAATACCCCCGATGGTACATGGAGTTAGATTCCCGCAGTGTAAAGACACAGCTCTGTAGCATCTTTGACGTGTACTCAAATTGTACCCAGCACCCGCATTCCAGCATTGCGGTCAGCTACTAACGAGCAGGGGTATGAAGAGAGGATTGAAAACCTGGACATGTCCATACAAACTGAAGGGGGGGAGGGGGGTTAAGTTAGGGGGTGCCTAGAGGAGCAGTATTTAAAAAAAAGGGAGATCAGAGGCAGGGGACAGGGAGGACAACGGATTAAAGAACCCCCGTCTCTTCTGAGCACCAGGAGAGGCGTGTGTGAGGGGTAAAAGGGAGGAGCAGGCATGGAGCTTTGCAGAATAAAACAAGTGTTTATCCCCAAAGATAAACTCTGGTTTCCTGCCTGGGGCAGAGGTCTGGAACACAAAGGCAGCCAGCGGGATATAATACAATCCATGAGGGTCTCTGTAGACCCCTGGGACAATCCTCCCCCCATGAAAGATTGAGAGCAAGCATAGTTTGTTTAACCTCATTTGCTGGCAGAGGGGCTTACAATGCATTGCAGGTACATCTAGGCAGGGGTAGCCAACTGCAGTCCGCTATGGCCACCAGCAGGTAAGATTTACAAAGACTGAGCAACCTGTGCTGAAGCAGGGATATCCTGAAAACCTGGACCTGTTGGTGGCCCTTGACTGATGCTCAAAGTACATGTTTGTGCCATCTTCGAACAGAGCACCACTGCTCTTCAATATACTAAAACCTTGCCTTCCTATGCATCTATAGAAGTAACATTGCACCAATATTTTAATAGCACACACACAATTTCGTTGTTCATTTATTGTGCTGTGGTGGAATAAGGGTTGGGGGGGGGGTCTAAATGTGGCTAGATATCCAACATATAAGTTCTGAAGCATGTGAAATGAAAAAAGTTATAGGTAATAAACCTTTAGTTTAAAGCTCCAGAAGTGGAGACATCGGACACATCCAACTCCCTCCTCCCCACCCAAACACGTCTTGGTTCTGGAGGAGAGGGCTTTCCCAGGGCAGATTGAGGGGAGGTCAATAGAAACTCTTGACCCGACTTGTCGGGAGAAGAGATATAAAGCACAGTCCACACACCAGACCTCAAGTGCGAGTCATTGTAATCGGATGAATTGATTGCAGGACAAGGGAGGGGGAAGAAAAGGGCTAGGAGCATCTGCCAACAGCAGGGAGCCCCTCGTGACTCGTCTGGCACAGCTGCCCAAGAGGATTGGAATACCGGCCGGGTCGTATCCGTGGGAATGAACGGCAGAGAGGGGTGCATTGTCCAGTAATGTCATCAAGGAAGAAACTCAGGGTGCATCTCAGTTATAGTCACTGGGTGCCCTGCGCAGGCAAAATATGTCGTTGCGGGCACAGAAATGCAAAAGACAGGCAAATGTTGTGAATGTTGTGAATTTTACATCTCAATGCATTGGACCCGTGGCACGACTTGATTAACCCTGTCACTGCCAGAGGGGGGTTATTTGGTGTGATCCTGAGCAATTGTGCGACGTTAACCCCCATGATGAGCATTATAATAGGACGTTAAAGCAAATTACATTCACGAAGTGTACAAAATCGAAACCTGCAGATTTATTTTACTGAATGCGCCAGCATCAGATCTCATTTCTGTGCCGACCATGTATATTTGTATTTATATAGCGCCAACAATATACACCGCGCTTTACAAAATTATAATAGAAGGTAAACACATTACAAAACAATGGGGATACGTGCAACAGGTAAATGTCAACATAAGGCTGAAGGAGACCCTGCCCCACAGAGCTTACAATCTAAGTGGTATGCTGGGAGGCGCACAGTGCATTGTTAGAAGTGCAGGCGGGGGAGGTCAAAAGCATCTGGCGCTCGTAGCAGAGGCGTAAACCGGTTAACGAGAAGCTTCTTTAAAGAGGTGGGTTTCAGCTGGGCTTTAAATGTGAGAAGTGGAGGTGCTTGGTGAATACTGAGTGGAAGAGCGGCCCATAGTTAGGGAGAGATTCATGACGAAGGTTTAAGACCAGAGAGGGGTGAAGAAGTAAAAGGTGCAAAGATGAGACAATCTTGGGTTGAGCGCAAGACAATCACGTTCTGTAATTTCACTCCGGTCATCTGTCCCCAGATTCTAACGTGTAACGGCATCATTGACTCCAAGGTAAATTGTTCTCGTTAGAAGCTTGGACAGTGCGTTTCTCTACTGTCCAAGACTCTTACACTGTTCACCCCAAGTTCCGTGCAGTGTGTGGACAATGGATACAATGATTAAGAGCACTGGGCTGGAAGAAGTGACTCATTCCCCTCCGACTCAGCCAGGAAGGAGTTAAGTGGGAGCTCGTGGGCAGCTTGTGTGCCATCCTCTCCTCATCCATCATCAGATGGAGGTCCGAGTTTCCCCCCAGTGCAGGGAGTGACAGTGACAGCTGTAACTATAGCAACGGGCCCAAAACAGGATGCGGGAACCACTTGCAACGTGGTGAACAAACAAAAACTCATGGAGGCTCCCGAGTAATGTTGGGCTAGCAACGCCTTGCCGAGTCTCATTCCTTTCACCCGTATCGCCGGCTTCACACCCAGGCTCCGGAGTGTCTCCACTGACACCACATTCCTTCCTGGTGTGTCTATAAAAACCCGCAGCCCACAACCCAACCAACGTTAAGAGATTTGTATTACAAAATCCTATTGTACTTATTCTTTTCATTTTTAGCAACGAGGGGTCCTTTCCAGCAATAGAAGTAAATGGTATTTCGGCTTTAAAAATGTGTTTTTTTTTTTTTTTTTTTTTTTTTTTTTTTTAAAGACCACCACTACTCGTTATTTTTCCAAGGCCACATGCCTTTTCCTGGAGATATAGATTATAACATTATAAAAGATTAATTTTAAAACAAGTAAAGACCCCCTGGTCACATTTTTAATTTATCATCGCTCCTTAAAAAAAATGCAAAACCCCAGAGTCTGCCTCAAATCAGAGGGCTGCAGAGTGGAGCGGCCTGACCAGGTATGTCATGGCAAGATTAAAATACTGAAAATTAAGCCAAAACGTTCTATGCCTTGTATCAAAATTAAATGTGCAAGACCTTTAGGACAGGGGCACATTGTGCCTTGCACTGCTGCTTTCCTAATGTTATCATTGTTTGGGATAATCCCCTGTCCCCCCAACTTTAACATTTTCCACTATTCTATTACACCCCCCCCCCTGTAATCCCACAGGAGAGAAAAGCCCCCTCCCTGCCTCCAGGCTCAGACATGCTGGCAAGAACAGAGTAATGGTCTGTGGAGCAGCTGGTGGCAGGAGAGGGAACACCCCTTGCCCTGAGGCTCCGGCTCCAGTTCCCCTCCCCCCCCCTCCCCACAATGACCTCTGACTCCAATTTGTTATACAGAATAACAAACTTTCTTTCCAACCTGATCCAACACCCCTACACTGGGTGCCAGGGGGGAACCAACCGTTATGAACGGCCATGATGCCTTTTACTGGACCAACATAGATTATACATGACCTGTCCGGCACGCCAATTTTTATACGAATCTGCACTTATTTAAGAACGGCTCAAAATTAAAAATATAAAAGGGTTACTTTTTCGCAACACCAACATGCTGCCGTCCTAGTGACGAATATACAATGTAACAAAAGAGAAAAAGCGACAAAAATCAAGGAACGCCACCATATGTAGAGTTCAAAATGGGGGGGAGGGGGAAGAATGACAAGAAAACGTTAGAAGGATAAGAAATAAAGAAAAAAAAAGTTCTAGTCAAGTCAAAAGGAAACTTTTACCTTCAAATAATCCACAAAGAACATGACAAAATTAAATATATGCGGAGAGTTTGCATGCAGGGTGGGGGAGTGGGGAGGGGGCGGCCGAAGGGAGATGGAATTTGTGCTGCTGGCCAAAAAAACAGGAGCATGTAGTCATCAAGGTCAAGAATACTGATATCCCCCCCCCCCCCCACCCACCAACAGCATCCCACGCATACAGCTGCGGAGACAGGTACGTGGCTGGCCATCCCTTCCTAGAACATGCAGGCTTGATAGGAATACAAAGTATCATTTGATTGCAATGTTGCATTCATGGAAATGAAAGGAACTGAAAACAGAATTTTTTTTAGGATAGAGATTCGGTGGGGGGGGGGGGGAGGGGAGAACACTTTAACAATGTGTCGCAGGCCCTTCTGGGGAGCAGAGTAAACCTCTTTCGCTGCCAAGAGGAACGCTCCAGCACCATATCGAGAGGGGGGTGGGCGGAGGGAGAGAAAGTCCCACTTATTATGGACGGTTAGAACTTATTAAAGAGTTAAACAATCTAGAACAGGGGTTCTCGGCTCCAGGCCTCAAGACACATACCACCCCCCCCCCCCCCGGCAGGTTTTCAGGATATCCCTGCTTCAGCACAGGTGGCTCAATCAGTGGCTCAGTGTTTGACTGAGCTACCCCGTGCTGCAGCAGGGATATCCTGAGAACCTGACTTGTTGGGGTGGCGGGGGGGAGGTTTGTTGAGGACTAGATTTGAGAACCCCATGGGTCTTGAAGCTTAGAGGGTGATGTTATTCCTGGAGGGATCCTGTTAGGAAGACTCCTCCTCCTGACAACTCTCTAACCCTCTTATCTGCCAGATCCGTGGCTGAGCCCAGTTTAAATCTGTGAAATGCCCTTGCAAATCTCCCTTGGTGTTAAAGCTTTTTCCATTCTGGCAACAAAAATCCCTTCCCTCGCTGAACAAATAAAGGTTTCCTTGCTGGACGCGCTGACACATTACACAACACGCATTTAATAAGTAAATAGTGCGAGGAACCACCCACCCCCCTCCTTCCGGTCGGTGATATTTGCCGAGCAAAGCGTGCAAGCCGAGGGGACAAATACATATATACGTTCCGCCAAAAAGGGAGCTCTTTCCAGGCGTCTCCATGTCGCACCCGCCTGCTGTGTGTGCAAACGGTGAACACAAATCTGTGACCCGGGAACTTACCTCACCCGAGGCTCACGTGGTGGCCACAGCGCTGCCAAGGTGCGCCACGCATTTGCTGAAAACAATCAAATATCAGTGACTACCAGATTTCTGCACGTACTTTCGCTCCATCGCGTGCGCTTTGTTTTGCCATGACGGCGCCGGCACTATTAGGCGGAGGCCCCGCTGGCGCCGAGCGCGCTCATGCATGCATGAGCGCCGGGTGTCCTGCACACCGTGAGCGGGGACTTACATATATCTATATATGTAAGTAACCGCCGCAAGTGCGCTCCGTGCTAGCGGGGACACAGCCATATCGAGCCGGCGACACAAACGTAGCGTCAAAACAAATGCATTGTCACCGTCGTCGGCACTTATAGTGCACGCGACGGCGACAAAGCAACGAAGCGACAGTGCTACCAAAAATCTGGTAGTCAGTTATTTGATTTTTTTTTCGGCGACTGTCTAACCTTGCAGCCAATCAGGAGCTTCTCCGTGCCTCTGCCCTCCCCCTTTTCTGACGTCACTGGCCTTGTAGCCAGCGACGTCGCTTAAAATTGAAATTCAACTATCGCAATGGCGACGTCATCGGTCGCGTCGCCGGCACTATAAGCGCCGCCATTCTACTCTACAGTGTTACTCTCACCCACCGCCTCGGAGCATTCAGCCAGATTCTGTCCTGATCAGGGATCTCTGTTCCTCAAGCTTTATTATCCGGTACAAATTCCATCATATCCACATCGGATATCCCACACAATTCACGCTTTCCTGTTTGCGGCCCCGGCTGAGTTCCTGTTCCCGATCTTCCCTTTACATGGCCAAGAATTGCCATGAACTTTCAGACCCCGACACGGTGGGGGGGGGGGTAGCGGGGGGGTGGAAATGACGTTTCCGCTTGCATATAAAATCACTGTATATGATACATGTTGTACCAACCCTCCCTTGTCAAACCAGTATGATTATGTACTCGCTGCACTAAACAATGAGTGTGTTTACACCCCTAAAACAGTCTTCAACATTAATGGACCCATTCTCACCGACCTTTGGCACATCTCACGTTACTGCTGCAAAGTGCCTGCCTCCTACACGGCAGGGTACCGAGCTGTATAATGTGCAGCGTGCTCTATTCTATAGGTAAAAGACACCCTCACTGTTCTAGCATGTACATTTTCATGTATTGAGAATTCTAGGAAACCCCAAAGGAGCAGTCCCACTGCAACACACAGTGGATCAGAGCGAGACTCCCAGCATCGGCACTTAGGGAATCCTGTCCTAAGTGTGTTGTAGGGATGCAATAAAGATCCCCAGAGATAAAAGCACCACCTTTAGAGGGGCAAAGTCGGTTAGTACAGAGGAGGCACTGTAGTCACCTGCTCCCTGCCCTTCTGACGAATTGCATTACCGGCGACAGCACCTCCCAGTTCCCACGGATCTCCAAGCTTAATAAAAGCCTATAACAAGCTCACCTGTCCACGCTGATTCACATCCTGCCAAACAGGGAGGGGAAGCAGCCTGCGCTCACCAACTGCAGATTCCTGACGCCCGCAAGCTTCCGATACAGTGGTAAGAGAGTGGCAAAGGGTAGTGTGTGAGGCAGGGTGCCTATGTTACTCTACGAGTGAGGGTAGGTCTCAGACTGCCCGTTATATGCCCAGTGATGAGGGCTACACCTATTCTAGCAAATGTTATCTGCTTACTATTGTAACTCGTCCTGTAATCTTTCGGAGGGATTGAAGGCATCAATGGCTTCAGGATTTTGTGGGACCCCTTTTTTTTTTTTTTTTGTAAATATTTTTCCTTTATTGGTGTCATACATCACGAGGGTACATATTATCGATACTGGCTCGCAGGCCAACTTGTAAATACGGCGCAGTGCATGTACATGGCATAGAAGGGGTAAATGACACTCAATAAACCCTTTTTCCTTCTTTCAATAGTGAAAAAGAGAGGGGGAGACGAAGGAAAGGTGGATAGTTGGGAACGACTTTGGAGAAAGAGGGGAAAGAAGGGTCCAGCACCCCCACCCCATTGCTTATGGGGGGGGGGGGGTGTCCCTTGTAGGGGAGGGCACCTTTGGCTTATGGAGGCCTTACTCTCCTTTGGTTTGGGCCATAGACAGTCTTTTACATCTTTAGTAAACATTGTTGGGGAAGGGTGGGGGG
>WSYH01006840.1:0-35855 GCA_036426205.1 Ascaphus truei
TGTGGGTAGGGGGTGAGGGTGGTTAGCAATGCAGGGAGGGAGATTTAATGGTAACAGAAACATCTCTCTCCCTTCAATGTAATCTGTTTAAAGCCCCCTCCCCCCTAATGTGTGTTTCTGTAAAATCTCTCTCCCTTCAATGTACATATATATATATATATATATATATATACAGTGTATATATATACAAAGTATATACTGTGCAGTATATATTTATTTCTCTTCATGTATTTATTTATTTATTTATTTAGATTTATTTATTAATTGTGGGGCTGCTGTGCGTAAATTTTTTTTATTGGGGGTCAGGGGGGTGTTTGGCCCTTGGTGTGAGTTTACGACTTGCAGCAGCAGCACAATTAATAAATAAATCTAAATAAATAAATAAATAAATAAATGACAATAAATACATTTGAAATACATTTTAATTGATAGTGTAGATGTGCAGGTCTCCGGAGCTGAAGCGCACAGGTTTCAGGTCTGGGGCCCCCGTGCCCCCCGAGATACAGGCCCCTTTAGGGGGTGCCGTATCCCTCTGCTCTGCTTGGTTTACAGGCCGCGATCACGTGATCGGGGCCTTTAACGCAGAGCACTCAGCACTCAGAAACACAGGCTAGGCAGATTTAACACACACACACAATAGGGGGAGGTTTTTTTTACATAGCTTGCAGGGAAGCTTAATGCACACACACAATAGGGAGATAGGGGGAGGGGGTTTTACATAGATTAGAGAGAAGGCAGGGCGTTTTAAAAGCGAGAATAGGGGGAGGGGGTTTTACATAGATTAGAGAGAAGGCAGGGAGTTTTAACACAGACGTGAAAAATATGTATTGAATGTATTAATTGTTTATTATGCCTTAACCCCTTCATTGCCTTAGCGGCTATCCGCTATGGTAATGACGCAGCACTTTCCGTATTTTTAATAATATTGATCAGGAGCAGGGGGGGGGGGTTCCCTGAGCATTAATTTCTGGCTCAGGGAACCCCCTGCTCACTTTACAATATTATTAAAATTATGCTTCTTTACCATAGCGTATAGACGCTAAGGTAAAGAACGAGTGTTTATTTATACTGTATATTGTACAGTATGTGTTTTATTGATACTGTACATGTGCAGAGGGTCTCCAGAGCAGAAGCGCACAGGTTTCAGGTCTGGGGACCCCGTGCCCCCCGAGATACAGGCCCCTTTAGGGGGTGCCGGTATCCCTCTGCTCTGCTTGGTTTACAGGCCGCGGTCACGTGATCGGGACCTTTAAACGCAGAGGGATACCGGCACCCCCTAAAGGGGCCTGTATCTCGGGGGCACGGGGTCCCCAGAACCTAAAACCAAGCGGTTCAGCTCCGGAGACCCCCTGCACATCTAACAACTATCAATAAAAATGTATTTCAATGTATTTATTGTCATTTATTTATTTATTATGGCGGCCTGCTGTGTGTATTTTATTGTTGGGTGCGGGAGGGTGGGGAATGGGGTATTCGCACCAACGATGTTGGGAGGGCTTTGCGGGGGGGGGGGTAGCGGGAGGGCTAACCCCTTCATGACCGTAGCGGTATTAACTGCTACGGTACGTGAAGGGGTTAAGTGCACCCGCAAACCCCCCCCTACCGGAAGTCCTAAACTCACACCAAGGGCCAAATACCCACCCTCACCATCCCCACTACAACAATAAAGCAGGCACGGTGGGTTAACCCCTTCATTGCCTTGGGCTATCCGCTATGGTAATGACGCAGCATTTTCCGTATTTTTAATATTGATCAGGAGCAGGGGGGGGGGGGTTCCCTGAGCATTAATTTCTGGCTCAAGGAAACCCCCTGCTCACTGTACAATATATAAAATAATGCTTGCTTTACCATAGCGCATAGACGCTAAGGTAAAGAAACGAGTGTTTATTTATACTGATTGTATGTGTTTTATGATATGTACATTGCGAGGGTCTCCAGAGCAGAAGCCGCACAGGTTTCAGGTCTGGGACCCGTGCCACCGAGATAAAGGCCCTTATCCGGCTCCCTTTGGGGTGCCGGTATCCCTCTGCTCTGCTTGGTTTACAGGCCGCGGTCACGTGATCGGGACCTTTAAACGCAGAGGGATACCGGCACCCCCTAAAGGAGCCTGTATCTCGGGGGGCACGGGGTCCCCAGACCTAAAACCAACGCGGTTCAGCTCCGGAGACCCCCTGCACATCTACACTATCAATAAAAATGTATTTCAAATCATTTTTAATGTGCGGATGTTTGCGCAGAGAGAGAGCAGCGGATCTCTCTCTGCTGCAAACACATCTCGCCCCCGCCGCCCATACAGTAGTATCATTTATGTATGTGCATATACAGTACAGTACAGTACTGTACATTACTGTATGTTAGGGCTTACAGGGGTTGTTGTTATACAGTATATATATATATATATATATATATATACTGTACAGTATACAGTATACAGTATACTGCATTACAATTCATTATAGGGGACGGCTTCACAGAGAACAGCTCGCAAGCGCCACCATGTGTATTTTGACGGCATTGCAGTATTGTAACCAGCCGGAATAAAAAGCTTAAATTCCTGCCGGAAAATAACGCAATGCACTCTGGCAGAAAACTATCAGAAACCTGAATACACCCGAGTATACCCGAATTCGCGGGACTAGCCGTGCTCGAATAAAGTGTGTCGCCATTGTACACTAACTGTCAACAAACAGACTTGTAAGGCAATGCATTACTAACTGCTATGGCAGGTAAGTGTATACTGATGCAGCCACGAGTATCCAAGCATTTGCCTGGGAAAATCTGGGGCAATACCCCAGTAATGCTGCAACATTTCTCTGACATTTCTGCAGACAGACGAATGGCCCATCGGATTAACATAGCGGGGGTCCCTGGCAGTCTCATTAAACTGAATGAGAGTTCCAGGGACCCTCGCTGTGTTAATCCGATGGGCCATTAGTCTGTTTGCAGAAATGTCACAGCATTACTGGGAGATTGCCCAAGATTTTCAAAGGCAAGTGTTTGGATACTCGTTGCTGCACCTGTATGCCTTAAGTCAAGGGTGTGCAAACATTCCCCCCTCCGCCCCCCTCTCTGTACTCCCCCCCCTTCTTACATTGTCTCCGGCATCAAATGAAAAATCTTGCGTCCCTCCCCCTGTTTGCGCACCCCTGCTTTAAGTTACAAGTAATTAAACAATTAAGGAGAGATGTTTTATATACTTATCAGAAGAAAGTAATCAATAGTGAAAATTTTGAAAAGAGACAGTCCCAATATTTGCAATGTCAGTTCATTTGACATATCAGTGGCATTGTGTGGCTCAGTGAGTGAAGACACTGACTGGCACTGAGGGGAGCCTGGTTCAATTCCTGGTGTCAGCTCCTTGTGACCATTGGCAAGTCACTTTATCTCCCTCTGCCTTAGGCACCAAAAACATAGATTGCAAGCTCTACAGGGCAGGGACTGTGTCTGCAAAATGTCTCTGTAAAGCGCTACGTAAAACTAGCAGCGCTATACAAGAACAAACAATTATTATTATTTTTATTATTATAAATGTACTAAATTGTCAATAAATGTTCCTTACTTTGTCTGGGTGTATGTGGGAAAGACGGGAAGGACATTTAAAGAAAGGATGAACGAGCATCGTTCGAGTATCCGTCTTGCACTATCTAGGGGTGAATCAAACAAACAAGTGGCAAAACATTTTTTGGAGAAAAAGCAATTGTCAACTTTGAAGAATACAATCATTGAACATGTGACTGCCCCAACGAGACGGGGTGGGGGTTTTGAAGCATCTCCTCTTACAGAACGAATCAAGATGCATATTCAGATTGGATACCGTTGCCCCACAAGGGTTCGATGAAGAATTGAAATTGCGTTGTTTTTTGTGATGGTTAGGGATCCAAGACGCTATTGAATGCTACAATTATATGATTTAGTGTGTAGGTCACAATCCACATATACTTATTAACCAACTGCTAGGTTAAGTAATATTTTTTAGTTCATTGTTGAATATATGGTATTATGCCTTTACAGTCAGTATTACTACTCATTATTTGTCCACGTTGTTGTTGTTGGTGTAATGCACAGTGACATGCTGAATCTGGGGAGTCAGGGAAGATGTAGCGATGTGAATGCCATTGGTTAATAGCGATATGTATGTTGTACCGTACTGTCTGGGATTACCATTATCGTCACGTGACTCAAGGTACTAAACACTAAAAGAATACACCAATCAAGTGAGTCCTGTGGAAACAGAGTTGTTTTATAATATTTAGGTACTGTCCGATACTCTTTTTATAGAGCTTTGTGACTTAAGGTATTCCTTTAAGATGAAAGTCTAAGGCGAAGAGATGGCACAGCATGAGACTGTCGTAAATTATGGTTATGTTGTCATAATCCACTTTGATTCCTATAAGACTGTCCAAAAGACTGTTCGTGGTCCCAAGGCTCAACAAAGTATCCGGCCGCTCCTCCTTCTCTTACCGTGCACCCCAAAACTGGAACAACCTACCAGAGACTCTTACATCCACCACCAGTCTAAGTTCTTTCAAATCTAAGGCTGTCACACATTTTAATCTGGTCTGTAATTGTTTCATACGCCCATAATATATATTATCTTTAACTGTGCACGCAATGTCTTGTATATAATGTATACCCTGCTCATTTATGTAACTGTATTTGTAAACATGTATTATTTGTCTTAACTCTGTGCCCAGGACATACTTGAAAACGAGAGGTAACTCTCAATGTATTACTTCCTGGTAAAATATTTTATAAATAAATAATAAGCACAAAATGGAACCTATTCAAATATATATTCAGGTCATCAATGCAGAGGCTTGAGCTCAGTAAGAGCAGGGTTCGGTGCATAGGATATTTTATGTGAAGGATAGAGGATCTAACAATTCAATGTGGATACTAGACTTCAGTAGATCTTTTTTACATATGGCGTTCTTTAATATGCCCTTTTAAATATGGTCTGTTCTCGAATGCACTGTTGCTTTAAGGATGAAGTTTTCCTGGAGATTCATTACTTTTCCCTTTAAACCATTTTTTGATTTTTTTTATTAACTGATGGTGGCAGAGTTTCTATTGCTGTACCTTCCCTATATGCAATTTTATATAGACTGTTGCTACTTGCATTTATTTGTATCAACTTTTTACATTAATATAATGTTACATCAGGCCAACAGGGCCAGCAACAATGGAGATGTTATGTCTTGTTATGTTAGAACAATATTCAGTATTTTTGTTCATATTTGGTATGTTTTTTCTTATATTGGGTATAATAATGATTTAGATATTTAACTTTGTTATGCAGTCAGTTTTTTACGCAGTTTGTTTTTAGGTCACTGCTGCACCAGTTTTGCACACTACTTTTATGAGGATGGTGGTAGTGTTCTTGATTCATGCAGCTTTAAATTAGGTATTTTTTTAAAATTGTTAAGGTGTATAGGGTTAACTTTATCACTGTGTTTTTTATTAGTGTGATTTTAGATACATCCACGAAACTCGATGATGTCCCTTTTATGGGCAATGATTAGTCACGCCCCCTTCACCTGTATCATGTAAAGCAGTTCACTTCAGTCACAGATATAAGGAGCATTGTATGCACACCACTTTATCTTGACAAAGCTGTGTGTTTGACCGAAACATCGATCTGTGTGGATTAGAATTTCTTTTTTTGTATGAAGACCTCTGGAGTGCCAGTTCCTTCTTGTTTTAGGAGGATGTGTTCTGCCTTATACATTTATCAGTACCGGCTAACCGGAAAAGACATAATTTTTGCATACTAACAGTTCTGTACAACCTGTAGCAGTGTCACCTATAAATCTGTGATCTGTGGCTATAATCAGTTCCGTGGTGACAAGTAGCAAATAATTGATTTCACCCTTCAGGCTTCAGAGAAGCCTATCAGAATGCATGTACTACCGGGAGATTATCCCAAATATGATGGCACATTCCTATGGGCTCTGTTATATGCCTTTATAATGGATCTAGTCAATATCTAAGATGGCCGATGCCATGAAGAGATATCATCCTCACAGAAGCAATCATTACCATCTTGCTTCTGGCAAATCCTTCCCTCAGTTCCTGACAGGAAGTAACTTCATCCTCATAGTTACATAGTTACATAGTAGATGAGGTTGAAAAAGATATACGTCCATCAAGTTCAACCTATGCTAAATTAGACAACAGATACTTTATCCTCTATCTATACTTACTTGTTGATCCGGAGGAAGGCAAACAAAAAATCCCAGAGTCATATCATCCAATGATATCTCATAAGGGGAAAAATAAATTCCTTCCTGACTCCAAGAATTGGCAATCGGATTAATCCCTGGATCAACATCCTTCCCATGTATACTTATTTGGTGTATCCCTGTATACCTTTCCTATCTAAAAAGATGTCCAACCTTTTTTTGAACAAATCTATTGTATCTGCCATCACAGTCTCCATGGGTAATGAATTCCACATTTTAACTGCTCTTACTGTAAATAACCCTTTCCTTTGTTGCTGGTGAAATCTCCTTTCCTCCAAACTTAAGGGATGGCCCTTAGTCCTTAGTACTGCCCTTAGTTCTTTTGAAAGCTCCTTGTATTGTCCCCGAATATATTTGTATATAGTTATCATATTCCCTCTTAATTCGCCTTTTTTCTAATGTAAATAAATCTAATTTAGCTAGTCTCTCCTCATAAGTTAGATTGTCCATCCCCTTTATTAATTTGGTGGCTCTTCTCTGCACTCTCTCTAGTTCCATAATGTATTTTCTTAGGATTGGTGCCCAAAATTGTACTCCATATTCAAGGTGTGATCTTACTAATGCTTTGTAAAGGGGCATAATCATGTTTACTTCCCTTCCATCCATTGCCCGTTTGATGCAAGGTAGGATCTAGTTTGCCTTTGCAGCTACTGCATGACTTTGGGCACTATTGCTAAGCCTGCTGTCTACAAGCACTCCAATTTATTCCCATTTAATTTGTAATTCGCCTTTTTATTCTTGCATCCCAAATGCATAACCTTACATTTATCTGTATTTAACCTCGTCTGCCATTTACCTGCCCACTTATCCAGTCTCTCCAAGTCCTTCTGAAGAGAAATTACATCCTGCTCTGATTCTATTACCTTACACAATTTAGTATCATCAGCAAAGATGGAGACTTTGCTCTCGATGCCAACCCCAAGGTCATTAATAAACAAGTTAAAAAGTCTGGGTCCCAGCACTAATCCCTGAGGTACTCCACTCACGACTTTAGCCCAACCTAAAAAAGTTCTATTTATGACAACCCTCTGTTGTCTATCCTTTAACCAGTTTTCAATTCAGGTGCATATATTATTACTGAGTCCAATTTTCTTTATTTTGTACACCAACATCTTGTGTGAAAACGTATCAAAAGCCTTTGCAAAATCTAAGTAGACCACATCAACTGCATTACCCTGGTCTAAATTTCTACTTACCTCCTCAAAGAAACAAATAATATTAGTTTGGCATGATCTATCCTTCATACATCCATGCTGACTATTACTAATAATTTTGTTTTCCATTAGGTATTCCTGAATATTATCCCGTATTAAACCTTCAAGTAGTTTCCCCACTATTGAAGTCAGGCTTACAGGTCTGTAATTCCCCCGTTGTGAACTTGTTCCCTTTTTAAATATAGGCACCACATCTGCTTTACGCCAATCTTGTGGTACTGAGCCTGTGGAAATGGAGTCCTTAAATATTAAATATAATGGTTTGGCTATTACTGAGCTTGACTCCTTGAGAACTCTTGGATGTATGCCATCGGGGCCAGGTGCCTTATTTACTTTAATTTGTTCAAGTCGCTTATGAACTTCTTCCTCAGTTAACCAATTGTTCAATAATATGGCGGTTGTGGCTTCCTCCTGTGGCACTACTATTGAACTTGATTCTTCCCTGGTAAACACAGAGGCAAAGAATTTGTTTAATACCTATGCTTTTTCCATATCTCCAATAATCTGCCTACCCATCTCACACTGAAAGGGTCCTATATTTTCTTTTCTCATTTTTTGTTATTACGGTACTTAATGAAAATTTTAGGGTTGACCTTACTTTCTATTGCAATCCTTTTTTCATTATCCATTTTTGCTAATTTGATTGCCCTTTTGCCATTTTTGTTACATTCCTTATATTTCTGATACGATGTCTCCGTCCCTTCTGACTTAAAGGATCTAAACGCATTCCTCTTCTTGTCCCTTTCCTCCCCTACCTGTTTATTTAGCCACATTGGTTTTGACTTATTTCTTTTATACTTATTACCCAAGGGTATACACTGATAAGTGTGCTTTTCTAACAATGTTTTAAAGACTGCCCATTTATCATCTACATTTTTCCCTGCAAAAACATCATCCCAGTGTATTACTCATTGAAGCAAGCGTGGCCATCTTACTTCCTGGCAAACCCTGCCCTTACCCTCCCTGGCAGGAAGTAAGTCTCACTCTGGATCTCATTGCCAGCAGCTGCCACTGGTCTTTAAATAGCAGGCAGTTGCCATCTGACTTTGCTTGTGCAAAGTACCCTTTGATCCTATTTGTCTTGACTGGATTACCTCCTGCCTTGTTCCTGCTGTGTTCCAGTCCAGTTCCTCTGTCCTTGTTTAGTCCTGAGCCTTGCCTGTGCCTACATCTTCCCTGGAACTGGATCTGTCTTCCCCTGCATCCCAGGCCTCAGATCCCAGGCCAAGGTCAGTGTACTACTCCCTACCCTTGCCTTGCGGGTCCATATCCTGTCCTGCAGTCAGCAGCGTTGTTACACGTTGCACGAGCCATGCAATGGACCCACAGAGGTAGGGAACACCGACCCCCACCTTGGATCATCCGGAAGTCTCTCCTGAAGGGAGGGGTGCTATGGGGTCCTTGGCATGGCCAGCGCCCACTTTCTAGTGCCTTGCACCCTGGATTTTCCTCACCTGGATCCCTGCCTTTCCCCTTTTTATGACCTGATTATTGCATGACTGAACTTCCACATGGACCCCTGCTTGTCCTTGCTACCCGGATATTGGGACATTTCTCCCTCCATTAGAGAGGTATAGAAAACCATTGCGGGTAGTGTATGACCTGCTAAATAGGGTTTACTGTGATATGGTTTCAGGCTTATAATCCTTTGGCCAAAGCATTTAACTAAAGAACCCTTACTTTGTATATAGTGCTGCTTCTCACTTCCGCCCTCACTGAGGATTCAGCGGTCTTTGCGGTTACTGACACTCTGCCTTTAAGGACGCTGGACACCCTACAGATAGTACCAGACCATGGAGTTATGTTCCTGTGAGTTTCCAGGTTGTTCTGTTTTTATTTCCTGTTCCTGTTCCGCATACCTTGCCTTGAACGGAGCCTGGACTATCTTTGACCTCTCCATGGAAATCTGCCCGGAACCCAGCCTTGCATGCTGCCTTGGTAAGGACTCTCTCTTGGTTGTTTCCCGCAAGCCTATAGTGGATCATCCATAGTTCGATCCTGAAGGGGGGATACTGTGAGGGATCTGTTCGATACCTAAGATGGCCTCTGCCATGAAGTGATATCATCCTCACGGAAGCAATCATTACCATCTTGCTTCCTGGCAAATTGTGCCCTCAGATCCTGGCAAACTGTGCCCTCAGTTCCTGACATGAAGTGATTGCACCATCATTGAAGCAAGGGTGGCCATCTTACATCCTGGCAAATCTGGCCCTTACCCCCCCCCCCCTCCCTAACAGGAATTAAGTCTCACTCTGGCTCTCATTGACAGCAGCTGCCGCTGGCCTTTAAATAGCAGGCAGTTGCTACCTGACTTTGCTTGTGGAAAGTACTCTATGCCTTGCTCTGCCTTTGATCCTGCCTGGACTGGATTACCTCCTGTCTTGTTCCAGTCCAGTAGCTCCTGCTATGATCCGGTTCCTCCAACCTTCGTTTTATCTTGAGCCTATCTTCCCCGGAACCGGATTTCTCTTTCCCTGCATCCCAGGTCAAGTTCGGTGTACTACTCACTACCTCTGCCGCGCAGGTCCGTATCCTGTCCTGCAGTCAGCAGCGTTACAGCCTGTATCTTCTAACAAATTAAAGGGTTATTAGTTATAAAGATTCAAGTCTGAAACTTAGAAATTAGACTACAAGTGACCTTGGAGAAACATTGCTTGTGTGTGAATTTCATATCTTCTCCCCACGGCCACCTTGGGGAAACCTGTTAGCTGACATCTAAGCTGCCTGTTCACATTACTATGTGAAGCTAAAGTATAGGGTTTTTGTTTTATTCCCTTTTATTTTATAAATGATTGATACCATTTTACTGTATGTTTTTAATCATTGTACATGAACACTATAATTATTTTTAACAAATCTACGTAAGTACCAGCACTCACTGTCTAATAGCTAAATGATGAAAACAGTTGTAATGCAGAATAAACATTTAATAATAAAACGAACCAGAAATAAATCAAATGTGTTTGCAGAAACCAGTATCATAAATGGGTATGTCACAAAGTGAGGGGTGGGGGGGGGGGGGAAAGGAAAAGGGGAAAAAACATGAAACACAAGGAATATACACAAAAAACGGAGAATGGAAAGTATGCTAGGGGGGCAACGTTTCGAGGGACTACCTCTTCATCTGGCCCATTCCCCCTGGTCCAAAAGGACCCAGAGGTACTTCCCTAAGCCTCCCTTCCCATACTGCACCGACACACTTTATTCGAGCAAATACCCAGTATGTACCTGGCAGATACCTGGAATGCGCCGCTCCTCACCTCTGACAAGCCCCGTTGCGTTTGCCTTCCCAGCCTGGGTTCATGCCTGGCTGACGGGCGGCTAATCTGTTAAATGATAATGATTAGGATTTAATAGGCTGCAATGCTTCGCAAGTCTACCAGATGGCATAAATTCATGAATTGTAATGCAGTATATATATATATACTGTGCAGTATTGCAGCCAGCGGGAATAAAATGCTTCAATCTCTGCTTGGAAAATACCTCAATGCACTCGGGCAGAAAACAGTCACAAACCTCAATACACCCGGGTATACCCGAATTCGTGGGACTAGCCGAGCTCGAATAAAGTGTGTCGCCAGTGTATAACTGGTCAAATCAGACACCCCTGGAAATAGATAGCAAACATACAGTGTAGGCTAAATACAGCTAAACAGCTAATAGCAGGGCAGCAAGAATCCACTAAAGTCAATGCCAGTAGTTCAAGTACCACAAGAAACTGTGGGCAATGGTACAGTAAAGGCTTGGTCCAAGAGGGTCAAGGATAGTTCTGCAGCGATGCCGGAGCAGTGACTACAGATACCCCAAACCCTGATCCTCTGGACCCTCCGGAACCGGAGCTATGGATTCCCAAATTTCAGCTTAAGACACTTAGCCGTTTTCCTGAGCCGTTTCTGCCGCCGCCATTGGAACCTATGGCGCGACCCGCTCTTCTCGGTTCGACCCTTATCGGGGGTTCAGGATACGGGGACCTGGTTGTGGTCGAGTGGGGGGAGGTCTAGGAACTAGGGGCAGAAAGAATTTTATTTCTAGGTGCTCTAGAACTGTTTATTCCCATGCCACTTGTCGTTGAACTTGACTGCTAAGTGATCAAAGCTCTCTTATTGAAAATGTATCCGCTTTGCGGTTTTGCGGTTTGGACGGCAGCCAACTCGTTCCTGGAAAGCTCTTTCGAGGATTCTCCATTGAAGTCAATGGGCCCATTGACTTACAATGGGAAACCGCCGCTCCTCCTCTCGGATGCCATCTGCTGGTCTTCACAGGAAACAGGACCCAGACAGCAAGATTCGCCATTGAAACACATGGAGCTCCAATGGCGGCTTATGGGACCCTGCAAAATGGTGCCTGAAAAGGCGGGAAAATTACACAAAGGGCTATAATCACTAAACAACTATTAGCCCTCGTGCTCCCGGATGGATCCTAGTGTGTGTGTGATGCAGACACTGATTAAACCAGATATTACAATAAACATGGGAACAGGGGAATACACATTTACATGTCATAACAAGGGTTAAATCACATTTCTGGACCTCAGCCCAGTTAACCCCTTGTCTCCCTGGTGAGGTCAGGGGATGGCCAAATGGGGGGTAACCCCTTTAATCCCAGGCCACCCCCTTTCTCCCTCTACACCTCCCCTTCTTAATGGGTGACCTCTGGCCCACTGGCCCTAACGGGGCACCATTAATGAATTCAGTCTCAGAGGGATAGTCCTGGCGTAAAAGTCCATCAGCATTGCTGTTTTCACTGCCCTTTTTGTGTTGAATGGTAAATTCAAATTCTTGCAAAGCCAAGCTCCATCTCAGCAACTTGGCATTCTCCCCTGATACCCTCTGTAGCCAACTCAGGGGATTGTGGTCGGTGATGACCGTGAAAGCCCTCCCATATACATAGGGCTGGAGCTTTTTGAGTGCCCACACAATGGCCAAGCACTCCTTCTCAATGGTGGCATATGCCACCTCCCTGGGGAGCAGTTTGCGACTGAGATACACCACAAGGTGCTCTTTGCCATCGTCCCCCACCTGGCTCAACACAGCCCCCACACCAAAGTCTGAGGCATCAGAATAAGAAAATGCTTGGTATAGTCTGGGGCAGCCAGTATGGTGGCTCCAGCAAGCGCAGTTTGCAGGGCCTGGAAAGCATTTTCACAGGCAGGAGTCCAGGTAATAAGCACAGGCAGTTGCTTCTTAGTCAGATCAGTCAGGGGTTTGGCCACGGCGCTGTACTGTGGGACAAATTTCCTATAGTACCCTGCGGTGCCCAAAAATGCCATGACCTGTTTCTTGGTTTTTGGAACAGGCCACTCAACTATGGCTTCTACCTTGGCTGGCTCTGGTTTGAGATGCCCTCCACCCACCCTGTGCCCTAAGTACAGGACTTCTGCCATCCCTACCATACACTTAGTGGGTTTTAAGGTAAGCCCAGCCTCCCTGATCCTATCCAGCACCGCAGTTACATGTCCTATGTGGGATTCCCAGGAACTACTAAAGACAGCAATGTCATCTAAGTAAGCCCTGGCATATCTCTGCATCCCTTCCAGTAACCTATTGACCAGGAGTTGAAAGGTAGCCGGGGCATTCTTCATCCCAAATGGCATCACCAAGAACTCATAGAGGCCAGTTGGAGTGATGAATGCTGACTTCTCCCTAGCCTCCAGGGTCAGTGGGATTTGCCAATAGCCTTTGCTCAAATCCATGGTGGTCAGATACTTTGCCCCCGCGAGTTCATCTAGTAACTCATCCATGCGGGGCATGGGGTAAGCATCTGACACCTTCCCAGCGTTGAGCAACCGGTAGTCCACACAAAACCGGGTGGTCTTGTCCTTCTTAGGAACTAGGACTACTGGACTTGCCCAAGTGCTCTGGGATGGAGTAATTACCCCTAGGGTCAGCATCTCCTCTATCTTTCTCTCCATACTTGTCTTGACCTCTGCTGACACTCTATAAGCGTGCTTATGCAGAGGCTGCAGGTCCCCGGTGTGCACTGGGTGTTTTGTGAGATGTGTGGTCCTTGGCATGTCAGTGAAGAGGGCGCTAAACTGAGCTAGCATGTCCCTGGCTTCTCCCTTCTGCCTATCACTCAACTGTGCCCCTATCTCTACCTGCTCTACAGTGTTTCCCTGTCTAGCCTCCCCAAGGAGATCAGGCAGAGCATTGCTCGCCGGATCCTCCAGCAGTGGGCTACAAATGGCAAGCACTGCTCCCATACTCAGTGCTCTGTATTCCTTCAACATGTTAATGTGGTATGTCTTGTGCCTCTCAGGCGCTACCTGTACAACATAGTTGCACTCATTCACCTTTTGGATAACCGAGTACGGTCCCGACCAGGCACCCATCAGCTTGTTCTCCCGAGTGGGTTTGAGAACAAGCACCTGCTGTCCTTGGATGAATTCTCTGCTACGGGCCTGCCGGTCATACCATTGCTTTTGCTTGGTCTGAGCGGCCCTGAGGTGGTCCTGGGCCACCCCCATGAGCATCTCTTACCGGTCTCTGAGATCTACTACATACTGGATCACTGAAGCATCAGTAGCAGTAGTCTCCCCTTCCCATCCCTCACGGAATAGGTCCAGAGGTCCACGTACCCTGCGGCCATATAGTAGCTCGAAGGGGGAGAAAAAACAGAGAAAATACTGTGCGCTACTATCTAACCCAGAATTTAGAATATAAATATAGTGCAGCGACTAAACCACATAAATAAGTGACCAAGAAATAAATCACAATAACCACAGAGAGGGTGTATATATGAAGAAAATTATATCACATAACCGTGTATTTGTAGAGGCGTCTGCTGCTATAAACACAGGGGGTGGCTCAGCACCCCCCACACTCTAAGAAATGGAAACAAAAGAAACAGCGCACAACGCCAAATAGTGAAGCAAGTAATGCTATGTATTAGTAATTACAGGGTAATAAATCTGCGTACATATAAACAGTGGAATCGTTGCATTTAGTGTGTTTCACACAAGTTACCACTCAGCAACTGTTGTCAGAAGAGTCTGCTGCTTGCTTCTCTCAGCGGGGGCGCTACGTTGGTTCAGGAGCAGGATTAATGTCCAAAACCCCTCATCCAGCAGTACATCGCTCCCAAGGGGATTTCCCTTTACAGCAACCACGCTCCGTTGCAGGTATTGGTGCTTGGTGGGACCGCTCGCGCTTCCAAGCCGTCTGGTGCAGCTCGTGTAACTCAGCGAGCAGATCCACTGTACGGGGGTAAGAACTCAGCTCTGCAAGGGTACACTCGGCGTGCCACGTTGTCGCTCCGTCACGGGATACTGCGTGATGACGTCACAGTCTCCGCAGCAGCGAGGGAACCGGCAGGGAGGCAGTCAAAGTCTCTCAAAGTCTCTCATATGCCCAAAATTACCACTGGGAGTAATATTGAGCACTCAATGTTAGGATACTATAGTGAGACTTACAATAGTAAATGATGAAATTAATAATTGTAAAGGATTGAATAAGTGAGTGAATATATAATAAAGGGGGTGATTGGGACAAACGACTACTTCAGAAAGAATGTCGTTGGACATATATATCACTCAATAAACTGGACACCAGACCATTTGAGAAATATCCATACATTTATTATTTATTCACTCACTTATGTATCTTTACAATTATTAATTTCATCATTTTTTTACATACAGGCATTTCATCAGTCAATTACATCTCTTGTTCAACCCATTAATTATAACATGTGATGATTGGATGTTCACTTTGGGACACACACTAACAAGTCATAGTCCCAATTTTCAGTGATAAACCTATATATTCCACAGCCAACATTAATACTATTGCCACCAAGTCCTACAAGAGGTTAATACTACAACACATAGACACTTCGCACAATGGCGAAGTATCCTCTTCCTGACCCGATTGGATCTCGGGCAGTAACCACGCCCCCATGACCTAGAGGGGCGGGATAATTCTCCCTATAAATACTCACCGGTATAGCAAGGGAATACACTCCTCCCCTTGAAGAAGCGTGTCAGTCTACGCGAAACGATCGTCGGGACGTGGTGACGTCACGGGTGACGTCATCAGAAGTGGCAGCGTCTGCGAGCAGAGACAGCAGTGTTTGGAAGACAGGCTTGTATTGAGACAGGACACCCAGCGAATTATACGTGTGTCTAAGGTGGTTTTGCCCGCGGTGGGGGCGTCCAGCTTACCATTGTGTATTACACATGAGATATTAGAATCCGCAATATTGCTGTATTGGTCTCTTTGGAAACGGAGCCCCCTCGCGTATACCTGTGTTACCTATGTGGTGACTATATCCTAGAGTCAATATATAAATCACTATGTACCACAAGCCGCCATTTTTGAAACATATAGTGTCAATTTGACACAACACTGAGCAAGTACAGCTTGCGGCGAGACCGCACAGACCTCTTAGGGATAACAGAAACATTATATGAGTGACTAAAGCATTTATCCCTCATCTGTTCTGTCCCTCTGAAGCCACACTCAGCATATATGGTGCATTGTACCCTAGGACAGGGGATAACCTACATAACATATGCCAATACTTGATAACACAGTTATAGAGACTACACCTCTGATACCCCTCCCTCCACCATATAGGTTTGAAGGAGAATACTTACCTGCTTGTCCACTAACAGTTACATTCACTATTTAGACGTCTGTGGTGAGCATACCATATTGATTCATCGCCAGCTCACCTAACCACTTCAGTATGGGTTTTTTTTTAATGTTTGAATGTTTTATATGTGTTTTTAATCCTGATCAATTGTAATTACTTAATAAAATTTTATTATTTTTTCTGAGCTTATCCGGTTGAGAAGGGCCACACTCTGTCCCACTTAAAGGTATTGATACCAATAGACTATTGTAAGTCTCACTATAGTATCCTAACATTGAGTGCTCTATATATGAGGGAGCCTTTCTTGATCCTCTTGGGATCTACTCTGAAATATATTCCTTTTTCCCTCAGAGCACCTGTTACATATCGCATTTAAGCACCAATAACACACACGGATGAGCGGTTTATTCACCCTTTTCTAACAAATGGTTATAGAACAGCTAATGTTCATTATTTAAACCAGCTCCCGATTCTCCAGAATCTACCTTGTAAAAATCTTCTGATCCATATTGTGCGAGGTGCACTTTAGACTTACTGTGAGACAAGATACATGACGATGAGTTTTCTGACAGATGACCACAATTTTGACGAATGGATGAATGAAGCAAAAGAAACTTTTTCGGTTACAACTGCACCTAGCACAGAGACCCCAGTAGCGGATATCAAAAGTTTTTTCAGGGACTTAGAAAGAACTTATAGCTCACGAACCAAAATTTGGTGGGAAGTGGTGAGTTTGGAGAATTACATTAAGACAGAACTAGTCCCAAGAGGACTAAGAGTCAAGCTCCCACCTTCTCACCAAATAACTGATACTAATTTTCTCGCCAACTGGAACAAGATCTTATTACAATGCTCAGCACAACTGATGGGCCTACTGGTAGACTATGAGACTAAAAAACTAGACACAGTGAAAGCTGAAATCAAAGTCCTTTTGGCAGACATCAATAAATGGAAACCTGACCCAATCTTTGAAGAGTTGGAGAACAAACTTAAAATAAGCATAGAAAAAATTAAAAAAGATATTAAAGACAGAAAACATAAAAAGTTTGTTCGCGACTACGAAGATTTCAAAGAGGGAAAGATTTTCCAC
The DNA here is from genome assembly GCA_036426205.1 of Ascaphus truei. Lineage (NCBI taxonomy): Eukaryota > Metazoa > Chordata > Amphibia > Anura > Ascaphidae > Ascaphus > Ascaphus truei. The sequence continues at coordinate 17,142 of WSYH01006840.1, forward strand.
TTTAAAAGTAGATATCGACGCTACAATCCCTATCCTCGTACACAAGAATCTTCCACCGAGTGGGAGGTCTCAGCTAGTGACACAGAAGCAGACACAGGTACACACATTTCCAATACAGGGTTTGATATTCCATTTCCCCTACCCCAAAGGGCGGAGACTTTTTTAGAGAATCCGGGCCTATTTCCTATACCAGCCGCAAGAGGAAAACCAGGAGGGGAAAGGGAGGACTATTTACGGGACAGACAAAGGTGGGCCTACAAGGAACCCCCCAGGAGGTCCAGACGAATGAGGAGACGCAGGTGATCAATTTGTCTAAAAAAAATTTGAGTAAAAACCACACCGACCTCCTAACAAAGGGTTTATCATTTTGCCCAACCAATCAATTAGACCATTTCGAATGTGTCAAGGATTTAAATCTTTTCTGCCGAAAGTTGTCATTGCACAAATTTTTTAAGAAACGCAGACAGTGGAGAAGCATGAACACTCCAATGGAACTCCTAAACACACAACAGTTAGACACAATTGATATCCTTGAACAACTCGAAGACGAAAGTCTAAGACCCCCTGGGGAAGGTCCCTTCATAGATCTCAAAAATAAATCCACCTTCACACCCCCTTCTGATTGTAGTACCAATGTAGATGTATTCAATAAACTTGTAACCCACGATATACAAAGATTACATAGCCATAAAAACAAACAAAATTTGACCTACTCTGAGAGATTGGCCCTCCGAGACTTGGAACAAGATAAAGATATAATAATCAAACCATCCGATAAAGGTGGGAATATTGTCATCTTGAACCAGACAGACTATGTAGAGGAATGTAAATGTCTACTTTCTGATAAAAATTGTTACTCTATCCTACAAACCAATCCTACTCTTACATACCTTAGACAACTAACAGACATACTCAAGGAGGGATTAGATGAAAAACTGATATCACAAAAAGAGTTCAACTTTATGCTACCCAAAAACCCTAAAATAGCAACATTCTATCACCTACCGAAGGTACACAAAAAAACGATACCACCTCCAGGTAGACCGATTGTGTCCGGCATAGGCAACCTGACTTCAAATACGAGTGTGTATCTTGATCACTTTTTGCGACCATTTGTAGAAAGTTTGCCTTCATATGTCAAAGACACAACGGATGTACTTAGGAAAATTGAGTATGTCAGTTTAGACATGAACACTATCATGGTAACCTTAGATGTGGAGGGATTATACTCAAGCATCCCACACGACTATGGCATCAGAGCAGTAGAGCACTTCCTCAAAGCAAGAAGCACTGATTGCACATCCCATAATACATTTGTTCTCAAACTATTAGACTATGTACTGACCCACAATTTCTTTCTGTTCAATAACATCATGTATCATCAGATACAAGGAACAGCTATGGGGACCACATGTGCTCCCACCTATGCCAATTTATACCTAGGCTGGTGGGAGGAAACAGTGGTCTTCATAGAAACACAAGAACGATACACTGAATATGTGGAATTGTGGGTCAGATACATAGATGACATCTTTCTTATCTGGAAAGGAACAGAGGATCTGCTGTATGAATTCATTAACACGCTGAATCTAAACTCTCACAACTTGAAATTGACATCACATGTGGATAGACAGAGAATAGAATTTTTAGATCTCTATATCTCTAGATCTTCTGATGGGTACCTAGAAACCACAATCTTCAGGAAACCCACAGCCACTAACAGCCTTCTAATGGCCAACAGCCACCATCCCCAACATATCACAAATAATATACCGATAGGTCAATTTTTGAGATTACGAAGAAACTGTTCCACCACATCTGAGTTTACCAAACAATCTAGGGAAATGTTTCTAAGATTCAAAATGAGAGGATACAGTAACAAAATACTGAAAAAAGCATATCACAGGGCTCTGACAGAACCAAGATCAAAACTGTTGATAAATAAAAAAAGAGAATCGAAAGATGAAACCATTCGATTCATCTCAACATACAACAGTCAATGGCGGGAAGTCAAAAATATTCTAAATACACACTGGCATATCCTCAGAGAGGATACAGATTTGCAAAAAATCCTCAAAGAATATCCTAGCATAGGCTACAGACGTAGTCCGAACATGAAAGATAGACTAGTGCATAGCCACTTCAAACAAACTTATAAGAAAACTTGGTTAGGCACAAAACCGTGTGGATCATACCCATGCTCGAGGTGCAAAGCATGTAGCAATATGCCAGTGACTAAACAGTTCTTTGACTCATCCAATTCCAAAACTTTTCAGATAAAAGACTTCATCAATTGTCTCACTGTAGGTACAATATATTTGATGAACTGCGACTGTGGCCTTAAATATGTTGGAAAAACACACAGACCTCTAAAGACCAGAATCTTGGAACATATAGGAAATGTACGGAACTCTACTGACACACCGGTAGCCAGACATATAATCGAACATCACAAAGGGGATTCGAGAGTCATGCACTTTTGTGGCATCGAATATGTACCCAGGGACCCTAGAGGGGGTGATTGGGACAAACGACTACTTCAGAAAGAATGTCGTTGGATCTACCAACTCCAGACCCTCTCACCCCTGGGTCTCAACGAGGGCTTCATATATTCCCCTTTTATCTAGAATAACATCACTGCTACACCGCAAGAGGATACACAGTGTCCTATATGGGTCTGACACTATAGATGTATATATTTATTGACTGATGAAATAACACTCACTACTTTAAAAGTATAGTTACGGTCTATAACTATAGCATATCCATCATAATTGATAGTGATACATTTGAATATACCCCATAACCCTCATACTCACTATCACTCACCACTCCCCTCACATGACATAAATTTTTATATACTCACTATCACCCCCATCACTTGACACTTAACTTCCAAGTCACATTAACATTCACAGTATTTGGAGCATGACATGATATATCAGAATGTCTTTTAGTTAAATATACCTTAAGTAATTTTGACCTGTATTGACCTTATGGGCAGGTCTTAATGAGAGATCACTCCTACACAACCTATATATCATTTTTTATTTATTTATTTCACTAGACATTTGTATATACTTACTACCACCCCCATCACTTGACATTTAACTTCCAAGTCACATTAACATTCACAGTATTTGGAGCATGACATGTTATATCCGAATGTCTTTTAGTTAAATATACCTTAAGTAATTTTGACCTGTATTGACCTTATGGGCAGGTCTTTAAGAGAGATCACTCCTACACAACCTATATATCATTTTATTTATTTCACTAGACAGGAAGTTTATCCTGATATAAACACAGCTAAATATACCTTAAGTACTGTTGACCTGTATTGACCAATACGGGCAGGTCTCTAAGACAGCTATCAATCCTACACAAATTTACTTTCATCTCATCTCTGCCCACACACATATATATCACTCAATAAACTGGACACCAGACCATTTGAGAAATATTATATATATATATATATATATATATACAGGGTAACCAGGGAAATCCAGGTAACAAAGAGACAGCACACCGCAATATGATGAAGTAAATAAAGTGTATTAACAACACAGAGTAAAGTGCGTTCGTGTTGTCGTGTTGCTGTTGCCTTACCTGCAATAAACCAGACCTATTGCAATATTGGAGTGTGCGCTTTCACTTTATGTTTCCGGTTCCACTCCCTCTCCCTCTCCCTCTCCCTCTCCCTCTCCCTCTGCCCATATACATATATTTAGTTAAGTTATGGTGAGTAAAAAAAGTAACAAAAACCCTCCACAGCAAAGCATATAGCAAATGGAAATATAACTGTGTGCTCATTTGGATGTCTTAGGTAGGTCTGCAACTCCACCTTTCACCATTATCACCCAGCACACAGCACTACCACTGCAGCAAGGGATTCTGGGAAATGACATGCAAATGAGCACACAGTGCCAATTTTTGCTTCAAAACCATTTTAAACATGGTTCCTTATAGGCTTAAGCTTGCTGCATGGTCACAGGCGGGGTTGCAGAAAATATAATTCACGAATTCTTGAAAGACAGCTGGGGCATTACAGAGCCCGAAAGGCATGACCAAATATTCGTTATGGCCGTCTCTCTTATTGATGGCCATTTTCCATTCTTCCCCTTATCGAATGCATATGAGATTGTAGGCCCAACGAAGATAGAGTTTAGAAAAAATGGAAGAACCTTGTAGATGGACAAACAATTCTGAAATGAGCTAAGGGTAACAATTCTTCAGGGTTATTTTGTTAAGGCCCCTATAGTCTATGCATGGGCTGAGTGAACCATCTTTCTTCTTAACAAAAAAGCACCCAGCCCCAGCTGGGGAGTAGGAAGCCCTAATGAACCCACTCTTTAAGTTCTCCTGAATATACTCAGACCTAAGATCTACCTTTAGGAAGGATGTCACCGGGCAGAACATCGATGGGACAATCATAAGGACGGTGAGGAGGGGGGATTTCGGAATGAACCTTATCAAAAACATCAATGAAAACTGAATATACTTCAGGAAGCATAGGTTTGGCAGGAGTACTGGTCTCTACACCAGCGATAAGTTGTACCGAGGAAACAGGAGCAACTTCAGAAACAACACCCCATTGTATCGGTCTCTTGTCTGTCCTGTCAATAAGCGGATTGTGTTGTTGGAGCCAAGGGAGGCCCAGAATTACCTTTACAGAAGGTGAATGGATAACATCCAGTGAGATCTCTTCCTTGTGACCGTCAATAATGGAGAGAGTAAGAGTAGGAGTTTCTAATGAAATGAAGGCTGGCTGGAGAGGACGTCAGTCGATAGACTCTAGACCCACCAGGACTGACTTCTTGACCAGAGGAATCTTATGTTTAGTAGCGAAATCTTGATCCACAAAATTTCCCCCAGACTCGGAATCGATGAAGTCATAGGCAGGAACTAGAAAGCCAGGACCCTCAAGGAAGATTGACAGCATGACCGACCTCTCTTAATAGGAGGGGAAGAAGAAATGGTAGCCAATGAGATCCCCTCATACCTTATTGGGTGTTGGCGTTTCCCTGCTTCGTAGGACAATGAAGCACCAGGTGACCCGACAGTCCGCAGTAAAGACACAATCCTCCAGTTCTCTGACATTGTTTCTCTGAAGGGGAGAGCTTGTGACTTCCTAACTGCATTGGTTCTGGAGCCTCAAGAGCTGGGAAAGAAGAAGGAAACAGACTGGGGACAAGATCCGTTGGTGTGAGATAACGTGAATGATGGCATTCCAACCTCCTTTCTTGAAGATGTTGATCCACTCTAATACACATGGCAATAAAATCCTCGAGCACCATAGGTCTCTCTTGAGCAGCTACAGTAATTCATTCTTCAATGTCTCGGAAAGCCTTGCCAGAAAGCTGCAGTTAATGCCTCATCGTTCCAGCCCATCTCTGCCGCGATGGTCCGAAATTCCAGAGCGTATCTTGCAACCAGTCTATGACCCTGAGAAATGTGAAATATAGAAGAAACAGCAGTAATCTTAAGGCCAGGGGTATCAAAGCATTGCTTAAATTCCTTCTTGAAGCGCGGGAAATCTTGGATAAGCTCCGGTCTCTGTCCCAGATGGGGGATGCCCATGCTAATGCGTCTCCGGTTAATAAAGCGATAATATACGCCACCTTAGATCTATCAGAAGAGAAGCGGGAAAGGGTTAACTCTAACTGTATGTCACATTGTTTGAGGAAACCTCGGCATCCATGGGGATCTCAGCATATCGATTGGGAGTGGGGAGACGTGACTCGAGGGAGAGAGAGGCTTCAGGGGAGGAAGCAGACAAAGTAGCAGGTCTAATAATTCTGGATTGTGATTGGTTAAGGGAAATCCGTCATCACTTTCTTTAGAGATTTTAGATTACTTTTAAATTAGATATACTATTTTTGATAGATGTGATACCCATTAATATTTAATAAATAATTTTTTGTTTTGTATTTTAAACCTCCTGGTACCCATATGGTTTAATATAAATATATATATACCTACATTCAGAGTTATATATTAGTTAAGTGCAAACCTATGGGATCTCCTTTTGTTGGTCACCCTTTGACCAATCCTATCTACTTGTTAACAATCCCTTGCACCACTTGTTATCTTAGCATTTGATTATTAAGGTGAGCAGTGTTCATACAATCCTTATCCTTAAGGGAAACCGTTGCCAGGTTTTGCATAAGGGATGAAATCTGGTTATCCAGGTATTGGAAATGCTCAGAAATTGAAGACAGGGCTTGGCCCACCTCAGGGGGGTCAATGTTCGTTGGGCTGAGCATACTGTAACACTTACGCTGCCCACGAGCAAGACAGGACCCCGGTACTAAGGTGGGGAAGTAGCAAACCACACACCCACAACAGCGGAAGCGTGCCTGGCAGGCGGATTGTCAAACGTAGCCAGGTCTGAGTTGGAGAGAGTGGGTTAATCGATATTTGCCGAGGTCTTGGAGTGTAGAGTTCAGAATAGTTAAAGTCCATTAGCCGTGGTCTGGGTTTGGAGAGATCAGAATTGTTGAAGTCCGTATAGCCATGGTCTGGGTTGGAGAGATCAGCAGAGTCGAGGGTAAGCCGTTGTCAAAGCCAGTGAGATTTCAAAGACAAGCCGGGTCAGTAAACGAAGGGTTAACTGCAAGAAAACACAGGACAAGGAGCAAGGCACAACGGACGTAGGAGCTCAAGGCTACAAGGAGTTATGCTCAGCAAGGTATGAGAGGAACTGCAGGGTTTAAGTAGCACACAGGAACCAGTAGCAAAGGAGGCGGAGCGGAGGCGTGGCTTCCATGGAGGCAAGGATTGGCTGCAGGAGACAAGTGGGCTAAACAAGTACTTGCCTCGCAGCTGGGGAATGGTGCACATCGTCACATGTGCGTGCCACACGTAAGAGAAGTGTGGCGTGTCTGAGGAGGTGGAGCTAAGATCCTTGGCACTCTAGAAGACCTGCGCATGCGCGCTCGCTCTGTAAGCAGAGCGGGGGTGCGCGCACGTGCTGGTGCCAGAGTGGAGGTCTGTGGTAAGACAGATAAGGAGGAAACACGTCGCAAAGGACGTGTTCCCCGATTCCTTACACTGGTGAGCAGTATCTTTCTTCTTCGTGGAGTGTCTGTGCATATTCATTCTTCCTTGAAGGTTTTGTCTGGTTTCCCTAATGTAGCATCCTTGGTCAAATTTGTTGCATTGAATCATATAAACCACGTTCCTGGATGTGCAGCTGTATGATCCTTTAACATTGAGTGTTCCATGGTTGTGACTGGCTTTGGGATCTTGGTATATATGTTTGCAGAGTTTGCAGCGTTTGTTGTTGCACGGTTTTGTGTCATTATCAGTGTCTTTAAGTTTGTTGTGAAGTTTTCTGTTGACTTATTTTTGTTTGAGGTTTGGTGGTTGCCGGAATGAAAGAATGGGAGGTTTGGGAAAGATTTATTTTAATGTCACATCCTCTTCCAGCATGGGTTGCAGATCTTTGATTATTTTTTGTATTCCCCCTTGGGTAGGGTTGTATGTGTGGTAGGTTCTCTCTTTCTGTATTGTAGTAGGTGTTCTCGTGGGGCTTTTAGTACAGATGTAATAGTTCTGGCAATGGTCTTTGGTTTGTATCCATTCTGTCTGAACTATACAGTCAGGGTCGTGAGATGTCTGTTTCTGTCTTCAGTGTCAGAGCATATGCTCTTACGTATATCTTATAGCCTGGCTGTATAAGATACCTTGTTTTGTATGACTGGGATGGAAGCTGGAGTTGTGGAGGTAACTGCATCTGTCTGTAGGTTTCTTGTATACAGAGGTGTGTAGTTTGCCATCTTTCAGTGTTACTGTTGTGTCTAGACAGTTTACTAGGTTTGCAGAATAATCCATTTTGAGTTTAATTGATGGATGAAATAAGTTAAGGGACTCATGGAATTGTTGTAGGTTTCCTTCACTCTCTGTCCGTATTATAAACAGGTCATCAATGTATCTGTAGTATTTGTAGGGTTTGTGGGGGCACGTAGTTAGAAATATTTGTTCAAGATTTACCATGAAATGATTGGCATATTGCAGTGCCAACTTGATACCCATTGTAGTAATCATTAGTTGGTACTGTAGTGCCAACGGTTATTCTAACACAAACCAGTAGCAATCGCCAAAAAGACCCAGGTACATGCTGGATACATGCCTTAAACTTGCCTTATACTAGACCCAGCGTTTCTGCAATGATTAATGGCCCATCAGATTAACAGCGGGGGTCAGTTTGAATGGGACTGCAAGGGACCCCTGCTGTGTTAATCCTATGGGTCATTAGTCAATGCAGAAATGCCTTAAACGTGCCTTAAACTAGCCAGGTTACACCCAGTACATATCCAGAATGTAACCGGGCTAGTTTAAGGCAAGCTTTAGAATACTCGTGGTCTCGTCTGTAGGTACATTTCCTTGTTGAAGCTGAAGTAGTTGTGTGCTAGGATGTATTTTATCAGTTTGGTAATTACATCAACGCTGTATTTCTGATCCAGGGGAGATGTTGTAAGGAATTGCTAGCATGCCTCAATACCGTCCTTGTGGGGTATGTTGCTTTAAAGGGATTCTACTGTACATCTATGGTAATAGGAGTGTGGTGGATGGTAGTTGGTTGATGTTGTTAAGGTTATTGAGAGAATCTGTGATATCTTGTTTGAAGCTGTTGGTGCTTCTGACTAAAGGTTTGAGGATATTCTCTACTAAGCCTGATATTTTTTCAATAAGTGTATCCATACCTGATATAATAGCTCTGCCGGGGTTTCTTGGTTTGTGGATTTTGGGAAGCATGTAGAAGATCCCAACTCCTGGGTTGTCAGGTATTATTTGTTGCTTCAATTGTGGTTGCAGGTGGTTAGGGAATGACTTGATGAGATTCATGAGTTGATTGTATATTCCTGGGTTGGATCATAAGTGAGTTTCTTGTATTAGGTGTCATCTGTGAGTTGTCTGTTGCCTTCTTCCATATATTTATTTGTGTTCATAGGCACCACTGCACCTTTTTTATCTGCTGGTTTGATGGTGATGTTTCGCAGTTCATTGATTGCAGATCTCTCCATTTTTTTTTCTGCTGGGCTGATGCTAGTGAGGAAACTCGCGATCTGAAGCTCTGTATGTAGCCGTCTAGTTTGACGTTGTGTCCTGTTGGTGGTGTGAAATAGATGTTCTTCTTCTTCTTGTTGTACTCCGTCATGATGGGAGTGATCTCTATATATTATATATTTAAATAAAAACACACCACATCATAACCAGCAGCGTTTAAGAGATCTTAGTGCACTGATAGAAATGAAGGTCTGCATTTTCTCACGTAAATTCTAATATGAGAAGGGACTTATAATTATGAGGTAGAGACCAACCATAACCAAACAAAATATACTGAATGCTACATTAAGTTAATGTCAGTGAGCGTAAAGCTGAGCACTGCATTGCAATTAGCATAACTTAACTTAATACACCATATTTTAAAAAGTGTATTCACTCTTACAAATACAAACATTAAGGGATTTAAATGGAGTTTAATGACTCTAGGCCAATGTGGTGTTTTTTTTTTTGCTCTCCGCTATGTAAATGCTCAGGTTTCTTCCATCTTGTGTAGGTCATGTAGAGAAATGTATGTCATGTCATACCTAGAAGGTGTTTTTGTGTACATAAAAAAATAAATAATAAAGCAAAATAAGAGCAGAACTTGATACCTCTCATTATAATACTGTATATGTACATGGTAATTTCCCCTATTGGGTATTCTATTGCTTGTCAGAGGCATGTTTTAGTCGTGTTTGCATGTGTCACTCACGGGTAATTTCTTAAAGTTGGTGGCTTGCAGCAAAGGATTTTGCATACAGTATGTGCGACCTTCTATAAAAATGTACTATCACAAAGCAAACTTAGACATATTCAAGCTTACATTTATAGCGGCATATGCATTGTGCTTTTCTGGGACAAAAAATCTTAACCATATGTATCAAAATCAGAATCCCATTGAAATCAGTAATGGTGTATTTTGTTTTTCCCCAGAATTGTGCCATTTTGCCTTAATAAATAGCCATCCATGTGTTTATCCTAGTTAGGCAGGGGGGCCATACTCTGTGCTACGAATTAGTCCAAGTGATACTCAACGCAGACTCCTATGGCACAGATTGGTGTACAAGAGTGAAACATAGACGCACAAAAATAACATTGATTATGCACACATTAAAGATATTTTATAGTGAAACTTCAATAGTTACCAAAAATTGAAGGCAATGGGTAAATACAGAGGATATAATCATGAGCTAAGGATACTTTGACAAACCCATAAATAGTTAGTGGAAGTTCGATTACTTTATTACAGTGGCACAGAACTCAATGAGGTAGGTAACAGCTGGGATTCAGGAAAGTAATGATGGATACCTCATACAGTAAAATAAATGTGTCTGTGTGTTGAAACTTCTGTACATTCATTTTTAAGCAGGAGGATTTGTGGATGGCTGAAACCGCATAGAGATAGTGTACGCCAATGAGGAGAATTATCTGGTGTCTCATGGCTTTAGCTAAATGATCATATCAGTGCAAGCTTGGGATAAGACTGGGATTTTGAAGTCAGTTTCACACTGAGAGGCATTTACTGTATGCTTAGGAAGTGTAGAAAACATTTAATTATAACTGGAAGGAAACAACTACTGCTACAAGTTTACACAGGAAGTGACAGAAATTGTCGGGTAAAAATTCTACTAGAAAAAAAGAAAAAAGGTTTTATTACAGTAGTAATCAATTTCTAACCTTTTCGCATATAAAGTAAATTTTGTATTACACTAAGGTTAATACTCTCCTTCATTTGGAAGGAGTCACATTTATTGGGAAGTTTCCGGAAGGCAGTCTCATTAATTGGGAAGAATTGGTGGTTACGATTATTGCAAATCCAGAATCCGGTGCTCTTAAAAGTGATGATAGACCAATTCAATCATTACACATATATGCAGCATCAGAGATCAAAGGAGTCCATAAGCGGATAGCACAGTGTTGTATCCACACTGTGTGTGATCGTGAAGGTATGTGAGTATATATGCAAACCAAACCCACTCACAAAGAAGAGAGACAGTCGCTGGTGTCCCGCAAGAGCAGAACTACCAACGCTGTCAAACTACACCAGATATGGAGGGGTAAGCAGGGAAAACAACTTTCTTAGAACTAAAGCACAATAATGTTGAAGAACACACATTTAAACTCCTCTGCTGCGACGACTCCCGCCAGGCGTGCTCCCAGGCTTGAATAGATGAAGGGAAAGATCCAAATTGAAATAGCCGGTGCAGAGCCAAAATAGCAAAGCTAGGACGTGGTGACCAAAAAGTTATTTATTGATTTAAAAACATAGAGTAGTAGTGCTAGTAATCCTCTAACATGTTTCACACTGGAAGTGACGGGAGGGGGTAACCAGGCTATACAATAACGGTCAAGCCGTTTTGGTTACCCCTGCTCCATGCATAAGGGTCCAAGAGAGTTAGCTCTTGCACCCAGTAACATTGTAGGATCCCATTATACTGTCTGTAATAAAACTATTTTTTGTGTTTTTACCATTCCCAGCATGCAATCGAGCATGGATTGCTGGGGGATTCGTTTCAAGGGGGGGGGGTGGTTGTGGCGGAACCGTTGACAGAATGTGCTTAGGAGGTTGGGGTCCGGAGTTGCCGGTTCCCCCATAAATGTATATTTCAGAGTAGATCCCAAGAGGATCAAGAAAGGCTCCCTCATATAACAAGCACTCAATGTTAGGACACTATAGTGAGACTTACAATAGTCTATCGGTATCAATACCTTTAAGTAGGACAAAATGTGGCCCTTCTCAACCGGATAAGCTCAGAGAAAATAATAAAATTTTATTAAGTAATTACAATTGATCAGGATTAAAAACACATATAAAGCATTCAAACATTAAAAAACCCCATACTGAAGTGGTTAGGTGAGTTAGCGATGAATCACTATGGTATGCTCAACACAGACGTCTAAATAGCGATTATAACTGTTAGTGGACAAGCAGGTAAGTATTCTCCTTCAAAGCTATATGGTGAAGGGAGGAGTATCAGAGGTGTAGTCTCTATAGCTGTGTTAACAGGTTGGCATATATTATGTAGGTTATCCCCTATCCTATTTCTATTTTCTATTTCATTTATTTCACCATACATGTGTATATACTTACTATCACCCCCATCAATTGACATTTAACTTCCAAGTCACATTAATATTCACAGTATTTGGAGCATGACATGCTATATCAGAATGTTTTTTAGTTAAATATACCTTAAGTAATTTTGACCTGTATTGACCTTATGGGCAGGTCTTTAGGATAGATCACTCCTACACAACTTATATATCAGTTTTATCTATTTCACTAGACAGGAAGTCTATCCTGATATAAACACAGCTATATGTACTGTTAACCTGCAGTGACCAATACAGACAGGTCTCTAAGACAGTTATCAATCCTACACAATTTTATATTTATATTTTTTTTCATTTTCATTATCATCTCATCTCTGCCCACACACATATATATCACTCAATAAACTGGACACCAGACCATTTGAGAAATATGCATACATTTATTATTATTTATTCACTCACTTATTCCATCCTTTACACTCATTAACATACAGGCATTTCATCAGTCAATTACATCTCTTGTTCAACCCAATATAACATGTGATGATTGGATGTTCACTTTGGGACATACACCAACAAGTCATAGTCCCTATTTTTAGTAATAGACCTATATATTCCACAGCTAACATCAATACTAGTGCCACCAAGTCCTACAAGAGGTTAATACTACAGCGCATAGACACTTCGCACAATGGCGAAGTATCCTCTTCCTGACCCGATTGGATCTCGGGCAGAAACCACGCCCCCATGACCTAGAGGGGCGGGATAATTCTCCCTATAAATACTCACCGGCATAGCAAGGGAATACACTCCTCCCCTTGAAGAAGCGTGTCAGTCTACGTGAAACGATCGTCGGGACGTGGTGACGTCACGTGTGACGTCATCAGAAGTGGCAACGTCTGCGAGCAGAGACAGCAGTGTTTGGAAGACAGGCTTGTATTGAGACAGGACACCCAGCAAATTTTATATGTGTGTTTAAAGTGGTTTTGCCCGCAGTGGGGGCTTCCGGCTTACCGTTTAGCATTACACAAGAGATATTAGAATCCGCAATATTGTTGTATTGGTCTCCTTGGAAACGGAGCCCCCTCGCATATACCTATATTACCTATGGGGTGACTATATCCTAAGAGTCATTAATACATTGTGTATCAAAGCCGCCACACATACAGTGTCATTTGACACAACACTGAGCAAGTACAACTTGCGGTGAGATCGCACAGATCTCTTAGGGATAATAGAAATATTATATAAACATTTATCCCTCATCTGTTCTGTCCCTCTGAAGTCATACTCAGCATATATGGTGTATTGTACCCTAGGATAGGGGATAACCTACATAATATATGCCAACCGGTTAACACAGCTATAGAGACTACACCTCTGATACCCCTCCCTTCACCATATAGCTTTGAAGGAGAATACTTACCTGCTTGTCCACTAACAGTTATAATCGCTATTTAGACGTCTGTGGTGAGCATACCATAGTGATTCATCGCTAACTCACCTAACCACTTCAATATGGGTTTTTTTAATGTTTGAATGCTTTATATGTGTTTTTAATCCTGATCAATTGTAATTACTTAATAAAATTTTATTATTTTCTCTGAGCTTATCCGGTTGAGAAGGGCCACATTTTGTCCTACTTAAAGGTATTGATACCGATAGACTATTGTAAGTCTCACTATAGTGTCCTAACATTGAGTGCTTGTTATATGAGGGAGCCTTTCTTGATCCTCTTGGGATCTACTCTGAAATATATTCCTTTTTCCCTTAGAGCACCTGTTACATATCGCATTTAAGCACCAACACCATACACGGATGAGCGGTTTATTCACCCTTTCCCCCATAAATGTACCAGGGAATCATGCCATATTTTCATATACATGTAGGCATTATTGTCCTGCAATATCTCCCCTTGAAACCGCAAGTGCGACTCACCACTAGGGTACCTAACTTCAGCGCAGCCCAGAAAGGAGAGTGAGGCATAGGTATGAATAGGTATCCCTGCAGCTGTGGGAATCCCTAGGTTAAGGGGGGTACCCAAGCTAGTGCCAAGGTGATCCACAAACAGTATAGGGTTTGTGGGTTCCCCAACCATATATTAGGTGGGGGGGGGGGGGGGGGCTCTGAGAGTCCAAACTGAGTCACAGGGAAAGTGTGTTGGGAAAAAGGCAGATGAAATATAACAACATTTTTCCTTTTCTGTTCCCTGTCCCCAAGACTCAGAAGTGTATTAAAATATACTTTAATGTAATGTAATATGTTCTTTACATTAGGAACCGATGTCCAAACAGGCAGCCCGTGCAAACCCACATGTGCCGGTATGTGTGATGGACATCAGATTTCAAAGCAGCCAGAGGATGCCCAGATGTGTGAATAGCATTTGGTCAGCGGGGAAAGGTGGAGTACCAGGTCAAGAGATCAATGTCAGTCCTCCGGGATGCCACTTTTTCTGCCGGACCTGGTGGAGCCTGCCCAGCGGTGGCATTGAGATAGCCAGGGAGAGAGGTGGCTGGCTTGTGCATGTCTCTTGGCTATTTAAGATTTCCTGCTGACCTGGCTTTTCTAGCTGGCTTGGCTCTGATTGGCTGACTGGGAAAGTTTGCACGCGTTGATTGGCTGCTCAGTTTTGTGAATGAAGCAAAAAATATCAGGAACTTACCAGGTAATTGAGAAAAAAAAGCACCACAGTGGACGTGAAATGCGTGAGAGGAGAAGTTCTGTTCTGTCCATTTTTATGGACGCTAATAAATAACTTTTATCATCTATCGGAGCGGCAGTCATTTCGATCCACTTTTTTTGCTACATTCATACAGATCGATGGATGCCACCGGAAGGTTCAGCAAGTGAGTAACTATTCCCTGACTCACCTGGATCAGCAGCATGGAAGGAGCGGCAAAACGATGCTACTTAGTGAGCGCGTGGCTCCACACCGCAGCCAGCTGGGATGGATGGGGTAAGGAGATCATAACAAGCATTGAAGGGGGTACCCCCCTGTAAGTACCCAGCTTAGTCTTTACCCCTATTCACGTCTCCCCATCTACCTCCTTTGCAATTCACTTGGATTTTGCTCCAATATTATATTTTATTATGGACTATTATCTATGCTACACAGCTTAGAGCTGATATTCGGTTATAACCTTTTTTTTTTCAGTTTTGCGAATGAAACTGAAAATACTATAAGAACCTGTGAGCCAATCAGATTTGGAGTCCCCGGTAGTAAGAGCGCAGATGGGATTTTCAAAGCTGCTTCTGTGTGAGTAGTAGAGCAACCGGCTTCGATTTCGAGCCTAGAGTAAAAAGTCTGCCCACCAGTGTCTAAGAATTAGCCGCAGATTAAAGTATCGTAATAAAACAGGCTGGTAAAGGCTGGGGGGTTACAATTATGGATAGGGTTTATTATATGCAAGAAGCTGAAAGGATATTAGGAGATACCAGTACATATGAGAAATTAGAAGTAGATCCAATGACGGTATTCCAAAAGAAATGTATTGATATCCCTAATGAAGGAAAGGAAAAAGGGATCTTGGAAGAAAGTGCAATTACATTTTTGAACATTGAGAATCCAAGATTCACAGTCTTTTATTTCCTACCGAAATTGCATAAAGATATACAAAAAAACCCAGGAAGGCCAATAATATTTGGCATAGGTTCTATGACCTCAAACCTCTCAAAATTTATATATAGCTACCTACAGCCATTTGTTAAAAAACAGAAATCCTATTTCGAGGATACTAGTGAAGTTCTACGCTTATTAGAATCCATTAAGTTTAAAGAAGGTTACTTTGTAGTGGCCACAGATGTTAATTCACTATATACGTCCATTTTACATAGGGATGGATATAGAGCTGTTAGGAATATTTTAGAAAAAGAAAGTGATATGCCTCAGTTACAAGTTGATTTTTTGATCAAGTGTATAGAATTTATTCTCTAAAATAATTTTTTCTGGTCCGACAACAGGTTTTATCTCCAACAGTGTGGGACGGCCATGGGGAACAGGTTTGCGCTGAGTTACGCCAGTCTCTTTATGAGTACATGGGAGGAGGATTGTATCTTGAGATGGGCGGAACTTAACATGAACCTGTTCACATGGAATAGGTACATAGATTATGTTATCTTTATATGGAAAGGTACAAAGGAGACTTTGGATAGATTCCTAGTGTACCTAAATAACAATTCAGTTAACCTAAAATTCATGTCTACAATAAGTGAATCTGAAATACATTTTCTAGATTTAACTATATATATTGAAAATTATGCCATGAAAACAAAGACCCACTTTAAAGAAGTGGACAGTAATAATTTCATCATGAGAAATGGATTCAAAATATTCCCTATCGGCATTATAGAAGGCTCAGAAGGAATTGCACAGATGATCATGTGTTTATACAACAATTGGACATATTAACAAAAAAAATTGGATAGAAATTATGATACAGTAAATCAAAAATCTCCACTGCTCTGAATTAAACGTTACACTTACAAAGATTTTGTATTAGATCTACAAAAAAACAAAAAATTAATAATAAATGTGAGTTTCCCTTTATAACCCAATTTAATGAAGAGGCCAATAAAATTAAAAATATTCTTGGTAGACATTGGCATGTCCTAAAGAACTATCCTGTATTAGGAACTCATATTCCAGATAAACCACAGGTATTGTTCAGAAGGGCACTAAATATCAAGAATAAATTAGCGCCAAGCGCTTTATTAAACAAAGAAGTAGTTAATCAGACATGGTTAGATTTATAGTACCAAAAGGTTTCTATAGTTGTAGGAATTGAAAAGCCTGTAATTTCAGCTGATAAAGAAAGATCATTTTAAATCCAATGCTACTGGAAAATTATTTAAAATTAATAAGTATATCAATTGCCGGACAAAGTTTGTAGTATATCTTATGGCGTGCCCTTATGTCCTCCAATATGTGGGCCAGACAATCCACCCCTTAAGAACTTGGATTCTCGAAAATATAGGGAATATAAACCGTAAACTGATGACTCATAGTGTATCCAAACATTCTGCTTTGGTGCATAATGCAGAACCTAAGGGGTTAATTTACCAAGGTATTGAAATAGTGTTACCACATTGGAGGGGAGGAAACAGGGATGTGGATTTGATAAAAAGAGAAACATTCTGGATTCATCAATTGGATACATTAATCCCATTTGGATTAAATATAGACATAGATCTGAGTGCATTTTTATGATCATGTCAATCCGAGAATCCAAATCTCTGAATTTAACCCCTCCTTCTGCCTTATTTTCAACCGATCCCTGTGTTGATTGTACCATGTCATTTGATTAACCCTTGATCTAATAGGTGTCTCTTATTTATTTCAGTTTATATCCCAGTCCTAGTTTAGTATGCACATTTTTTTTATAATTGTTTTTATATATGCAGATTGTATTATATATATTTCTTATAATATATTTTATTATGTTTCATACAACTTTTTGATCCTCTTTATATGTATTGATACTGAGGATTTGCATTCTATGTTAGTTCTGTGGTTTTATTATGTATCTATTCATACACATTGTGTTGATCTGTATAAAGTAAAAACAGCAATTTAAGTGTAACGGGTTTCCCCCCCCCCCCAATCGCAGATACAGTGTGGGGGTACAGGGAACATACAATGTTACCATAGGTGTGGTGCATTACCTGTTGGCTCACAGGAGGGCTGAGCTTCCGCCACGGGGAACATGGGGCAATATATACTAGGGGTAACCACTTACTCAATTCAGCGCCTCCACCTGCGATGGCTCACACCAGAGGGGGAGTGGTTCCTCGCAGGACAATCACAATAATCACATACACGGTGAGGTATAATAACTAAGGAATTTACTAACATGCAAGACAACATATCACGGCAATACCATAATATAACCTGTGTCCCTCTCTAGAGGAGACACTTACTGCGTCGCGCAGGACGCTTCCCCAACACTAGGTGATCCCACCCAGTGTCCCGAGAATCCCACCCAATGTCCCGCCCTCTTGGAGAGAACGTGGGTGACTGCACAGTCACAATTTACACTAAGGGCCCGTTGGTGCACTTATGATGGTATGGTACCTGCCGAGCACTCCGGTGCTCGGATCAGCAAAACTTCACAAAGGATCAGTCGTAGGATGACGTCATCTGATCCCCAACCGGACTCCTTGCACACACGCGGACCGCCAGGGCGATGCCACTCTGGAATAGTCTCTGTGGACCCCAACGTGGGTCTGAACCGCTTCACAGGAACCGCAGCGTCCGCTGAGTCCCTATCTAATCTACCCTACTGTGACAGGATCCTTAACCTAGGGCCTATCCCTGTAGTCTTTTAAACTGGGGGTGAGAACCTATCTGGGACCTAAGGGGTTAATAGCCGGCTCCGCTCCCCTAACTCTTCCCAGTCCTGACTCCCACTACCAACTAACTAATGGGGCAGCTACGCGCTACCATCTACTGAGTGCGTGCAGCAACCGTGCTGCACAAACCCTTTGCCTTCTTGTCAGACTCCACAGCACTGACAGCCGTGACTCTGACAAGACAGCACCATAAACCTCACTAAGGGCAGCATCCCTATCTTGGGCCGTCCCTAGCAATTACCCACTACCTCTGGTGGG
>WSYH01006841.1:0-23025 GCA_036426205.1 Ascaphus truei
CAGACAGTGCATGTATCAACTGTGTAATCCTTTCACAAGAATCAGGCGTTCCACAATATGCAATGTAGTCAATAGCGATAACAACAAACGTTGTAATGTATTATAACATAAAAAAGACATTTTAAATATTACCATCGATTTGTATGTTATAGGTAATTTGTCATGTGAAGTGAATTGTGAATTAATAATCTAAAACATGTATAATTGTGTTAATTAATTCGTTTGATGAACACCTGTTGTGATTGGTAGTCATGTGACTTAATTACAACTACATTTAAAGGAAGCTAATGACAAACTTACTTCTAGCTAGAGATGGCGGGTTATGATACTGACTGTGTTGTTTGGTTTTTCATGTGTGCACATAGAAATTTGGCTTTAGGAGACACAGGAGAGAGATGGGGGGGAGGGGGAGGAAGAGAGAGAGGGGGGGAGAGGGGAGGAAGAGAGAGAGGGGGGAGAGGGGAGAAAGAGAGAGAGGGGGGGAGAGGGGAGGAAGAGAGAGAGGGGGTGGGGAGAGGGTTCCCCGACAACGAATATTCCGTGATCGAACATATTTGGAGGGGCTGAACGAGGCTGAAATAATTACTCGTTATCGTTTGAGTTCATCAGCAATATTGGCTCTTTATGCAGAGTTAAGAGAAGATTTAGAGCCCTCAGAGAGAGAGAGCGTCAGAGAGAAAGTCAGAGAGAGAGAGAGAGAGAGTCAGAGAGAAAGTCAGAGAGAGAGAGAGTCAGAGAGAGAGTCAGAGAGAGAGAGAGAGTCAGAGAGAGAGAATCAGAGAGAGAGAGAGAGTCAGAGAGAGAGAGTCAGAGATAGAGAGTCAGAGAGAGTGAGAGAGAGTCACAGAGAGAGAGAGTCACAGAGAGAGAGTCAGACAGAGAGAGAGTCAGACAGAGAGAGAGTCAGAGAGAGAGAGAGAGAGTCAGAGAGAGAGAGAGAGAGAGTCAGAGAGAGAGAGAGCAGCGCTTTTTCTTTCATTTTCTGTTAGGTTACGTCAAGGAGGTTGAGTGCACGAAACAGGCATGCCAGTATCTGGATAATAAACAGTTTGGTGACAATACAGGTCACATTAATTTTGTGAAGTGAACTTCTGTAGTGCGCACACTATTCTCATGGGGACAAAACTGGGAGCGTGTAAGGACAAAAATGAAAACGGAGCAGTGACGTGACCCCCACCCCACCACGCCTGCTGGAACATGCGCGCGGGGCGATTAGCTGCCGGCGCCGCTTTCCTAACAACGGCCGCTCTCTCCTCAACACCTTCCCACACACCCGCTTGTGGAAATGCGGCGGGGCGAAGCCGCCGGCGCCGCTCCTTACGGCCGCCTTTCCCCCGACGTGCGCTGCTATGGGTATCATCAAGTTGCTGGCGCAGAGCGTCCGGTAGGTGGGCACCAAGATGGCGGAAGCCCCGCAAGTCCTCGGATGGGAGAGGAGGAGCCGCGGCTCAGCTCTCTCCTCCCTCTTCTATACCTACGCTTCCCCTTCCCCGAGTCCCGACTGATGAGGCCGCCGTGCCGGAGGAGGAAAGGAGCCCGCGGATCATGAAGGGGATTCGCTAACGGCCGCTGCGCTGTAGCATGTGCCGCGCATGGAGGGGCACAGAACGTTATCGTGCCACTCCTGGCTCCTGCTCGGTAACGGCGGGAAGCGGGGGGTTTGAGCGCGCCGGCTTCCAACGCGCACCGCCGGGGGGGTCTGAAGCATGTTATCAGCCCCTCACATACGCCGGGCCCGGTGCGGCCGCTCTCCGTGGGGGGGGGGGGGGGAGAGGACTCAGACAGAGCAGCAAGCTCGCCTGGGTGGGGGGGGGGGGAGGGGAGAGTCAGAGATGAGGGGCAGGACACAGAAAGAGAAGACACCTAAACTGACACACACACACACACACACCAACACACCCACACACACACACAAAACACCACCCACACACACACACACACACACAGCCACACACACACACACTGACTGACACATCTGGACTGACACAAATACCACACAACACTGACTGACACGATACACAATACGACTGACACACATACACACACACACCCACACAAAACACCACAGCACACCTGGCTAGACAACACACACACACACACACACACACACACACCTGGCTGACACACATACACACACACACACACACACACACACACTGACACACATACACACACACACACTGACTGACACACATACACACACACTGACTCCCACTATACACACACACAACTGACTCACACACACACACACACACACACACACTAACTCACACACATACACACACTGACTGACACACATACACTGACTGACACACATACACTGACTGACACAAATACACACACCACACTGACTGGACACACATACACATACACTGACTGACACCCACACACACTGACTGACACACACACACACACACACACACGAACCACACACACTGACACGACGCACACTGCAACATACGCACGCCACACTGACGCCACAAACATACGCAAGCACCGACGACACACATACACTCACTGACTGACACAGAGAGACATTCACACAACACGAGAGGAGAGACACACACACACACACACACACACAACAACACACACACACACACACACACACACACACACACACACACACACACACACACACACAAAAACACACACACACACAACACACACACACACACACATTGACTGACACACACACACACACACACACCATGACTAACACCACTGACACCACACACATGACTGACACACTGACACACCACACATGCACACACTGCACACACTGACACCACCACACACACTGCTGAGACACATGCACACACTGATGACACACATGCACACACTGACTGACACAATCACACACTGATGACACAACATGCAACACACTGACGACACACATGCCAAATCTGACCCACACACATGCACACACTGACCGACACACATACAAACAGTGA
This sequence comes from Ascaphus truei, assembly GCA_036426205.1. Classification (NCBI taxonomy): domain Eukaryota; kingdom Metazoa; phylum Chordata; class Amphibia; order Anura; family Ascaphidae; genus Ascaphus; species Ascaphus truei. The sequence continues at coordinate 2,955 of WSYH01006841.1, forward strand.
CCGACACACACATACACACAGGTACCGACAACACACAACACAAACCACATACATACTCTGCGGATGACACACAGACATACTCACTGACTGACACACATACACACACTGTGAACATACACTGACTGACACGTGTGCCGAGCACCGGTTTTTAAGTCAATTGTGACAAAAGTCAAAGACGTTCACTTACTATGCGAGTGCACAGCATACACAGCTTTTTTTTAATTATATCCAATATGGAATTTTCTTTTAAACCATTTTTTATTTGAAACATTTATTATTATTGTATCCATTGGCAGTGTATGTGTAGGTTATTATTTGAACACTTTATCATGTGCACATGTTTAAACATTAGGTAGCATTGGAGTAACACCAAACATTTAGAATTATTTGGTGTTTGCCATCAAATACATATTATGTGGTATTGCTTTTATCTAATAATTTTTTTGTTTGATTGTTGTTTGGTTTTTTTTGTGTGGTGTATCAGCCCTAGGGCCACCAACCCACCAAGTTAGATAGGGCATATACAGTACTGTCTAGTTATTCTCCAAAGAGTGTCGCAGGTTTTTCTTCTCTGTATGTTTTGTGTTACCTTATAAAGGAAAGGGCAATTCAAGTCGTATATTAATTTCACCCTAAAACTGTCTCAGTTTGCATACATCTGCACAATCTTCACAAGTGACTATGTTAATTTGGGCAATTCTATGAGAATACTAATTGAAACAACGATGTGATCTTGGCAAGATGTGAATACTATTTCTTCAAGTTTGCACTGGAGCCTACCATTTTTGCCAATTCAAATAACATCTTGTTTTATCATTCATCTTTATCTGAAATATGTTTCCACAAATCTTGATGCATTTGAAAGTTCCATCTCAACCCCCTGTCACTTCCTTTCTTTCAGACAGAGCATATTGAGATCCAATAAAATATATTGTACCATAAACTGTTTGCGTCAGTCTAGTTTGCAATTATATTAGGTTATGTCTTCTGAAGAAAGATATAAACGTCCAGAACCTTGCAGCACCGGATATAAAGTCTTAGTAATAACCATCAGTATCAATTGGCATTTTTACCTCCTGAGAGAGATATTTTGCATTGCCCTTAAAAACCAGTTCTTCTATTGATGTCACTACAATTTTTTATGAATTCTCCCCCTCATAGGAAAAACTAACGTAATTGAACACAATAATAAATGATGATACAGTAAACACAATGGACTCAGCCTGAATTCCTGTGTTGCAATCCGCTGAAGTTGGCATTCAATCTATTGCTTTCAGAACCAGATTTTGATGTTGGGAGTTGCAGTTTTGCTCCCAAAGTAAACAGCAGTCTGCTAAGGCAGGTGTGTGCAAACCTTTCAGTTCTGTTTTTTGCCCACCCTGACTGCTCCAACCTATGCTCGCGCCCCCCCCATCCTTACGTCTCTCCGGTAATAAAATGATCAAATGACGTCTATAAACACCGTTAACCCACGGAAAAATCTTGAGCACCCCCAAGTTTGCGGCACCCTTGTGCTAAGGTGGTTCGTTATATTGTCAGTTACTAGTGTGCATAGCAAAGTCTTAGTTTGAACAAAACAAAGAAAACAGGAGAGAAACTTAGTGTAAGAGACGTGCAGAGGAGTTCGATGTCAAGTTGACATCACATCACCCCGCGTCGAATTATGATGCCGCGTTTCTGAGCCATGGTAAAAGAGCGAAACAGAGGCTCGCGCTTGTCACATGGCATTTAATTTAAATGCCTTTGGGGAAGAGCGCGGGGAGTATTAATGTGCCGCGACCCCCAGTTTGCGCACCCGTAATTCTACTGCTACCCCCACGAAAGGCCTAAACACCCACCTTGGGCAAACTACAAGCTTCACCCAGCCCCTGGTACGAACAAACTATGCAGTGTCTGCTATTTAACCCTTTCATTACCTTAGCGGTTAAGCCATTCAATTAATTTATTTTGGCTTGCAATTCTATTTTTATTGCATAGGATCGATACGGAGGCCCACCGGGAACCCCCAGAGATGCGGGTGACCCACGGGGCCCCCCTGAAGATGGGGCGAGCCCGCAGAAACAAACGGGGACCCAGAGAGCGCTGCCCCCCAAGGACCACCAGGACCCCATTGGGATGCGGGGGACGCAGGAACACTGGGACCCCCCACGGGTCACTAAGGGGTCATCGTGGCCTCTGGTATAACCCTATGCAGTTAAAAAAGTAAAAGAAGAAACTGGCGTTATGCATCTGCCAATATCTGTAGTGCCAGACTTTAGCAGGCGCCAAAATATTGCAAGTTTTCAAAGTACGATATGCTTATCACGGCTTAGTGAATAAATAGCAGTTTTGGTGCGGCATTTTTGACTTATCGTACGTTCTTTTTTTTTACAGAGTGTTATAGTATCATAAACAGCTTTTCAGTGTTAGATTTGCCTTGTTATCAGAGCTTTGGATAGCATCAGCCCAATATCGCAAATAAGGGCATTTATAGTTGCATAAGGCACTTATCGAGGTTAGGAATAAGCCCCTATGTCATTTGCAGGAAAAATAGATTGTGAATGATATGGAAAAGATCCATGTGACGCTGAAATGTGAAACATACAGCAGGGAAGATGTTAATCGTCACCATTATCAACATGAGAGGATGCATGAAAAAATATCACTCCATTACCAAAGAATGTGATTCATTGATGATATGAGTGGCAGCCAGCTACATGAAAACCAGTGCACATCAAAGCGCAACCCCAAAATATAACTTCATACATTTCTCTGTTTCCCTTTTACTGACAGAAAACAGAACAGTGATATTGTGGGCTTCCCCCGGCCCAGAAATGAGAGGTCAAGGACTAGTGCAGACTGTACTTAAGTAGATGCCAGCATTGAATCATGCGATTTTTGGTAAGTCCTGTACAGGTGAAGATAATGAGAAGCTACTGTATATCTATATTGCCTATTAACGTGTAGTCCCACACGTTCCATATTTCGTTGACAAGCCTCTGGCTTTTCATCCTGATCAACATACTTACCGTATGACTTCTCCAGCAGCTTCTATCATCAGTTAATTAATAGGAATTACCTACAGTAATAGAGTCATAATTGTAAAAGGAGCGTATAACTAATCCTTCATACCAGCGATCTGAAAAGCTCCTCAAACCCGACACATGACAGCAATTTATCATATGAGGAGCAGACTCCAAAAGACTGGTCATGGTTCCCAAGGTACACAAAGTATACGGCCGTTCCCCGTCTTACCGTGCACCACAAAAACTGGAACAACTACCAGAGACCCTCACACCACCACACGTTAAGATCTTTCAAATCTACGGCTGTCTCACATTTAATCGGTCTGTAACTGTTTTCATACGCCCATAATATATATTTTCTTAACTTGTTTCATTATTGTAACTGTAATTGAACCAGTTTATTGTCGTTAAACTATGATGCCCAGGGACATACTTGAAAACGAGAGGTAACTTCTCAATGTATATTACTTCCTGGTAAAATATTTAAAATAAATAAATCACTTTGGAATGGTTCTGAGGCTTTACTCATTAGGCATGGACCACCCAGCCACCCTTATTAAATCAGTATTGTATTTTTAGATAGCATTATATCATTATTATTGTGTAAGTAACAGCGCCATTTGAAGCTAGTAAATAATTCTGGTATTATGAATTGAAGGAATGGTAGATAGAAGTGCAATGGAATAATAGGTTTTTCCTAATAAATTTTTATGTTTTTATTTTTTAATATTTTTTTTTTATTTTTATAGACATGAAAGGATGCAGTGCACATAGACTGTTGTCAAGCATGTGGGTCCCTGCCTGATGAGTTACATATAGTTTTGTGCCTGTTGCACATGGAGATAAGTGACTTCCCCATGCTTATAACGAATCTAAGACTAGGGTTTAAATAGGTGTAAACCCTATTCCCCCCCCCCCCAGTCTCTACGGGAGTGTAGGGGTTGCCATGGGGTGATTAAATGCGGTGTGGTGCGTAAATGTTAGGAACAGGAGGGAGTGAGCTTCCGCGGTGTGTGGGGGAGAGCCAGGACCGGGCTTGGGGGTTGATAGCCTCCATGATCTCTTAGGGTGCAGTGCATCCATCTTTCTCTACTCCCAGGGTAATGGGACAGGACCGGTATGAAAAACCCTCAGGTTCCCAGGGTTATTATACTCTCCACATCACACACAGTCTGTATGGGTACAGAACAGTCTCTTATTTGACAGAGCACGATTATCCCCCCCCCCCCCCCAAATTTTTTTTTGTTTAATGATAGGCTCCAGCAGCCGCATACAATCGCCAGGGCGAGGGTTACAACCCGCTTCACTCCCACGACTTCCTCCTCTCCTTCCCTCTCCAAGTCACTTTCCGACAGGAGGTGAGTAGGGCTTCAAGACCCGTGCGCCCACCTCCAGGGTGCATCGAGGTGGGTCTTGAATCTCTCTCCCATCACCCAGGCAGCTTGGTGAGGGTATTGGTCCACCAGTCTATAATTCTATCAGCTCTACTTTATAGACGCTTCGGTTTGGTTCCTCTCGCTATCATCCGGCCACGCGGAGCGGGAGCCAGTAGCCTCCTGATACTCTCGGACCGTTCCGCAGGATGTGGCTCACGGCATAAGACTCAGCATCTCTAGCTCGCGTCTCATTGCTCACTCGAAATCTTCCTAAGCTACCTCTCTTCCGAAGGAACCATCAACAAGAGAGGAACACTTGCACACAGCCAAGACGAAGAAAAAACAACGCCTCACTAAATATAGAGCTAGCCACCCTCCCCTCATGGTGTCAGCAGAACCTCCTCTTACTCACGCCTGCACAGAGTCAGGCCTGCACCTACCAATCAGTTAGGATATGAAGGGGGAAGAAACCCCATAATGATTACTGGCCCATGATATAAACAGGACTTACCACAGTAGAAGGAAGATTAGGTATAGCTGAGCTGTTTACAGGGGTTACACTCTCCCTAGGGTGGAATCCCATGGTCCCCACTTGGGACCTATCGTTAGCAAAACGTACCATCCTGCGGCGAACCACATGGGGAACAGCACAAATAACAATCATACTAACATGCATAATGAGGTAGTATTGGGTTAAGTACATCCGGGTACAGTCCCAACATTGGAGAACCCTACAGATAGTGTCTTGGATCAGCTGCCTTACACATCGATAAGTTATGGTCAGTGACAGTCACAGCGAATGACGAACCTGCCCATGCTCAGGCCTGTATGTGACACCGTAGCAGTAAATGACACTGCCGAGCTACATTATGCCACAAGCTCACAATCTTATCCTCATTGTGATACCGCGCCCGAACGTAACTTGGTCCGCAGAGGGAATCTTGAACTGCCTCCCTAAGCCAACTGTCATCGGTTACTTCAACATCTCTCATGATGGGCTCCGGCACGTAGGGATATTTCATAACGTGCGGACGATGGATCTAGCGGACTATGGCCCGGTCAGCGCGACTTTAGCTGGTAAGCGGGCGATGCCCTGCCCTGCTTGGCAAGTACCCAAAAAACAATGGATCCTCGGAGGATACTTCGTCATACAATATTATGGGGCCTTGAGGTACAATACGTTTCTCGTTCTATCTCCTCAACCGGTGTGATCTAACTCACCCCATCTCCTGCGAGAGAAAGAACAAGCCGCCCACCAATGGTTCTACTAATCGTTCTTGATCAACAAGAATCGCGTACGGTCCATCCCCGTGGTACCCGGTGAAAAGGCGCCCACCAATTTTATCATGGTGCTGTACTTAGGGCCTCCTGGACTAGTGGTTATACATCAGGACTATACCTGTGATGAAACATGGACGTACCCGCATCAGTAGATCGCGAGCAATCTCTCATGCCTTGGCATTTATGTACCTTGTAGGATTCAAATACAACAAATGTCCCCGGCGCAAAGTGTGGTGATGAATTACCGATAACCATATCGAAAGACAGTCCTGTTGAAAAGTCAGTCCTGGAGTAGTAGATTCAATCAACAATGTGAGGTAGATTTCCTCTAGGAGTGTTCCCTTATGTTGTCGGCAATAACAGATAAAGAAACACACACACCATTGCGCAGTATACAGACTCCAATTGCCCCAACCTGAAGAGGAAAATCCCTACTTACAGGAATTTTATGTGCATTCCGGGGAGAGAATCGTTCTTTAGCTCTCTCCTCCACCTGATCTCACGGGCCCCTCGTGGGTTCTAAGGTGGCTCTCTTCAACTCGGTCTGCTTCGTGCCAGTAGCAGCATACACGACAATAACGTGGTTGGAGAAAATGAAAGACAGCCTAGTGTACTCCGCAAATTTTATTAACAATTTTAAAAAAGCAGCGGATGTTACACTCACAGTTTGAAGGGCACACATGACGCTCAAGAATGCCCAGTCCGCAGCCTGTGTCCCCGAGGTGTGTTGTTCACGACGTCGCGCGCCAACCGAGACTCAGAGGGCAGCGCCCGAAGTCTCCCACAACACGAGATGCAACACAGGGGAAGCTTACAAAGTACTCTGAGAGGAGGAGCAGTACAGTTCACGTTGTAAGCTGTCACCTGCGTTGCATCGTCATGGCTGTGGGGAGAAATTCGGGGCGCTGCGCAGCTGAAAGCTCGGTTTGGCGCGCGACAGTCGTGAACAACACCCATCGAGTGGGACACAGGCTGCGGACGGGCAGTCTTGAGGCAGCATTGTTTGCCCTCGCAAAATGTGAGTGATAACATCGAGCTTTTTACATTGTTCCATAAAATTTGCGGAGTACACTAGGCTGTCTTTCAATTTCTCCAACCACGGTTGTTGCGGTTGTATGTGCTACTGGGACAACGCAGACGAGTTGAAGAGGACACCTTACGAGAACCCGAGGGGGCCCGTGGAGATCAAGGTGGAGGGGGAAGAGAGCTAAGAACGATTCTCTCCCCCGATGAACAAGAAAATATCCGTAAGTAGGGAGTTTCCTCTTCAGGTTGGGGCAATTAGTCTGTATACTGCCGCAATGGTGTGTTTCCGTATCTGTTTTGCAGACAACATACTGTACGGGAACACGCTAGAGGAAAATCTCCTCACATTGTTGATGAATCATTCTACTACAGGATGACTTTCAAACAGACTGTCTTTGATTATGGTACGTAATCTATCATCACCACACTTTGCGAAGGGGGACATGTTTTGTCATTTTATTGTATGGTATGGATTGGACAATCATTGTTTATTGCCCCCTTGGCTGCAATGTAATCCCATTGTAATCACACAATTGTTGTTATCACACCAATTAGTCTATCACTTGGATTCAAGCGTGGTAGAAGAGTTTTTTTCGTTAGTTTGTATGCCCCTGGAGATTCGTATTATGCACCACTGGTCGGGAAGACAGCCTCTGCTGGAGAGTAGGTGACCGCGGGCTTCCCTCTAGCGTAGGCCACAAAAACGGTAAAGGGTTAGTACAGGTATGACATTGAATACGGGTCTCCCCTTCAGATCCCTCATCACTAGTGGCCCAATTCCGCAAGTCCTTGGAGTAGTTGGGGTTTCACATAATTATCCCTGGTTAGGTTCCCGGTGGCACCATCGTGATGGGGCAAGGGGCAGTGGGCCGGGGCAGGGGGGCTAAGGGCGGGTAGGAGAAACGGTCCAGAACATGTCCCGCAAACGGGTTAACACCCCGCCCAATGAACTTCTTATTGCGGCACTCCACCTCATGCGTTGGGCTTCGGGCGGGGCCTGACTCGGTTAGCTGGCCTGGCCATGGCAGAGGTAATCTGTTGCGGGGAGAACTCCCCCCAAGACTGGTCTTTCTCACAGTGGAACTGCGAACTGATGTTATCCGGAACGCCTGCCAGAGCTCCCATCCGCCCCGGGATCATGCACCGACGTGGTCGAGGACCCCCGGCGGGGCGGCGGTGGACAAAAAAAAAAAACATCGGTACACGAATAGAACAAGAAGGCCTCAACCCTCTGCTCGTTCCCATGAATGCGGTCTGTGCCTGGTGGGAGTAAGGGGTTTGGTGGGGTTCTCCTTACCACTCCGCTGCTTTTTGATGACATCGGGCTCAGCTAGGATCATCTCGGTCTCCGTCTCAGTTGGCCTGGGAGTCCCCACAGCGGTTGGGACTCGTATGGGCCCTCCGGGCCGCACCCAGTGTTCGCCGTCGGATGGTCCCCGGATTGTCCTGTTCTTTTTGATGCTTTGGGTGGTTTCCCCGGAGGCGCATGCCACGAGTTTACACCATCTATTCCTCATAAGAAGAAGAGATAGGATACCGGGTTCTCGCTGGGGAGTCACCTGGTCTTCGCGATACAAACCAGTGGAGAGAGGTACAAAGGTCTTCGTTTGTGTAACATCCACTGCGGCGCGCTGTCGGGGTGTCCAGCTTGCTTAGGTCAATAACTAGCTGAGCCTTGGTCCTCCCGATTAGGTATAACGGGGACCCGGGCAGTCTTTTCTTTGTCGTCCGCCACTCCGTCAAGTTCATGGGAGAGGAACCCGGCGTTTGCGAACCAAATCCCGCGGTTGGGTTGGCCACAAAGTAAAACGTGCCAATTAGCACATCGGGCCTTGGTACTCAGTACCGCGCAGGGTAGTACGCAGTGCCACACACAAGCATGAACATATTTCGTGCTCAGCTACGGCCCGACCAGTATAGGCCTCAGGTACTTGGTGAATGGAGGGGTAACTTATTTCTGACAGATTCGTTTCAGAGGAAGACAAACACAGTTTCCAAGGCTCCTTGCTCCTTGAATGCCAGGACAAAAGTCACGTCATGCAATCAGGTCCGGTCCCTCCTTTCGTGGGGGCGGACCTTCCTGATGGTATGGGTGGACCCCTCCCTCTGGCGGAATCCAGAGGCGGGGGTCTTTTCCTGTCAGCATATGTGGCCTTTCGGATTTCGCGCCACTCCGCTACTCCTGCAAGGGAAGTGGGTTGGGACGCCAGACCTTGCACATTTCCCGCCAAACGTCCTCACAGTCCTTTGCAAAATACCAAGTGCTGCTCCAGGCTCGGTGGGAACCGGCATTTTGAGCTCGCCCTTCCGCGGAGCCACATGTAGGGATGGCAGCATCTTGGATACTCCCTCCAAATGTTAATGCGCCCTACTCTCCAGGCTAACGGGTATATCGTACATAGACATGTTTCCCTCCCAAATTGAACTCTGCATTTCATACTGTATGGGACCCATGAATTGAGGTGGCTGTGTTACCCCAGCTCAGGAACTCTCTCCTATGCACTGTACTTAGCGGTGTCGACGTGCAAGTGCTCTGTGAGTGCGGGTGAGTGCTAAGATAACCTCTTGTCTAGGTACGGGCGTTTTCTCAATGCTTTGGCCACTATTAGCGGGCCCTGGGCCATGGGTCCCTGGGTGGTTAACAGGCGGACCCCCCAGTGACTCACGCTACCCACATCAAGGGACTTGGTCCAGCTCTAACTACCACCTCCGTAACGAACGCCCTGGGCTATGGTCCCGGTGGTTACCGCTATACACCCCCTCGTTGCTCCGCACCGCTTAAACCACTGACCGGGGAAGAGTGCCTCTTAGCCGGTTGTAGTTCCGCCTCGCTATAGCCGGTCCTGTTCTGATGGATATCCATCTCAGCAGCGCCTCCAAATGTAACCACTCTCCCCCCCCCCCCAGTCTTACGGAATTGTAAGGGGTGCATGGGGGCTGATTACATGCGGTGTGGTGCAACTGTTAGGAACAGGAGGGCCTGAGCTTCCTGGGTGTTGTGGGGGCGCCAGGACGGGCTTCTGGGTGATAGCCTCCTGAGCTCTTAGTGGTGCAGCGCCTTCCATCTTCTATACTCCCAGGGTAATGGACAGGACCGAAAGAAGAACCCCTCAGTCCCAGGTATACTCTCAAACACCCACAGTCCTTACGGGTACAGAACAGTCTCTTATTTGAGAGAGCAACGATATCCAACGCTAAGGCTTTTCAAGCAGCGCAATACAATCGTCAGGGCGAGGTACAACCCGCTCACCCCCAAGACTTCCTCCTCTCCTTCCCTCCAAGTCACTCTTCCGACAGATGGTCGAAGCTAGGGCTTCAATAACAATGGCCCACCTCGAGTTAGCCTCGAGGTGGGTCTTGAATTCTCTCCCCATACCATGCAGCGGCGGGTGAGGGCATTGGTCCACCAGTTATAATTCTATCAGCTCCTACTTTATAGACGTGATCGGTTTGGTTCCTCTCGCTCTCATCCGGCACGCTGCCACGGGGAGCCCGTAAACCTCCTGATACTCCTCGGGACCGTTCCGCTAGGATTCGGGCTCACGGGCATAATACTCAGCAGCTCTAGACTATAGATAGCCTTGCTCACTCGACCTCTTCCTAAGCTACTCTCTCTCCGAAAGAACCATCAACAAGAGAGGAACCACGCACACAGCAAAGACGGGAAGAACAACGCCTCACTAAATTATAGAGCTAGCCCCTCCCCTCATGGTTTGTCAGCAGAACACTCACCTCTTTGCTCACGCCTGCAGCAGAGTCAGGCCTGCGTCTACCACAGGTTTAGGCTATGAAGGGGGGGAAAACCCATTAATGATTACTGGCGCCTGATTTCACAGGACTTACAACAGTAGAAGGAAAGATGGTTATAGCCTGAGCTGTTTACAGGGGGCTCATAGGTTCACCTGCAACAAAGGTAGTTACACTGAGCTTACTGTCCTTTCCACCACCACAGAAACGTTTTCCTCCATTTGCAAAATACTGAATAAATTGCTAATTGGGACTAACCTTACAGGGTTGTTAGGCAAAGGACAGTTTTGTAGAAAAACATAAGCAGGATTTGTGATTCAATTGGAACTATTTCGCTTTTGTGGAGTTCCCCCAAAGGAATTTTTTCATCTTTTGTTTGTTACATCAGAGTGTCAAGTTTTTTTCCCCCAGCTCAAAATTTTGCAGTATTACGGTGTGTCAGCTTGCAGTTTGGGGAGTGCAAATATGAGGAAGGAGGGAGTTATTACGTACACCTATTTCATGCTACATCAAAATTTGTCTCTATGTGCCCCTGTTTCCCCTTTACAAGGATTAAAAAACTCTGCAATGTCGGAGGGCAGCTAACTAAAAGATCTGCATGTCAAAGCAGGAAATGAAGTGTGTCAAAACGAATTTTCTTTGTTGTTAATACTGTACTGTACATTACTCCCAAATGTTAAATTCACAGTTAAAAGGCTAGTCTTTAGTATGTGACAGAAAAGATGCAGCGGCCGTTAACTAACATTTTACCTGGGACATTTGCGTTGTGTGCACGGTAGGCTGCGATATATTCACAAGTTTTGCCACTGCAGACATAATGGCCCATCGGATTAACCACAAGCAGTGGGGTCCCTGCTGTGTGAATCCTACCGGGTCTGCCTTTCGGTAATAGCTGGCAGTAAGAGGCTGAATCAGGCACTCTAACTGCGCTCCTCCACAGGCAATCGTGGGGGGGGTTTATTTTAATTTTAAACATTACGGTCTCAGGAGCTGAACCACATTGGTTTAAAGTCCGGGGACCCGGTTCCCGAGAACAGGCCCAGAAAGGGGTGGTGATCTGGTATATGAATACAACAAGGGGAGTGTGTGCGGTTTCTTAATGTAACATGGAGCAAAGAAAGGTGTCGTGATGCCACTGGACTATTTTGTTAGAGAACAGATGCGTCAAATGTAAGAAACCATTTTTCTTTTACCCCTGGTTCAGATTGTTAAAAGCTACTAAAAGGGAAATGCTTGCACACCACATAACAATATATAAATGTGAGGGTTGTACCCCTAGGGTACTATAGCTACTGGTACTGACTGTCACCTTGTGAGGCTAAACCAGAGGCCTTGAGCCTCCGCCACTGGGAGCCTGGGTGACTTACCACTCGGTTTTGTGCAGCGCCTCCTATGGGAGGATCCTCAACGTGGGGGAGGTGCCCCCACAGAGAACTATACAGTAAATACACACCACAGCTGTATGAAAACGTATTTACTTATCAGCATACTAGCCATTGGCATATCAATAACACAGCATCACATAACATTGCATAACATTGCATACATTGCATACATGGCATACCATCCCACCAGCCCACGTGTCCATCTTGCTCACCCTCTGGCCTTAGTGTACCAATTGCAGTGTTGTTAACCTTTAGTGCCACCAGCTATGAGTCAGGGTGTGTGTGTAAGGGGACAGCGGCTTCCCTGTGGGGGGCCCATTTGGTGCACTTTGATATACTACATCCGGGTTAATGGTCTAACCAGGAGAATCCGGTGAATCAGCAGCACCACACAGTGATCCCATGCCGCAAGTGTGCTCTGGCAGAGATGAATCCCTTTGTCTGCTCCGGGGCCGGGGGGGGGGGATCTCCAGCCAGATGATCATGATGACTGTCTCTTTAAGAAATCAGCGATCTGTTCAGCACTTCAGGCTGCACCACACTCAAGCAGTCCTGCAGCAGGATCTGTCTCAAGCTATGTGAGAAGGATCCCTGCATTAAGGCGCTTCCCTATAGCAAAGCCACTTCTCAGCATCTACAGTACTAAGGGGAATAACTGGGCCTGGGGGTTTACCTCTCTAGCCTAGTTCCATGAAGCACTGATTCGTGGACCAACCTGCAAACTTCCGGCTCCTGGTCTTCACTGACGCTTCATCAAGCAGCATAGTCCTTCCTGCTCCTAGGCAGAATCCTGCAGCCTTACTGGCATCCCTGGTATCAGGTGGATGTCACTGCCCCTTGAGCATCATGGGATTGTAGTGCCGCCCTAAGCCTTTGACATAGGAGCTCGTGCTTCCCTTGTAATGGCTCCGCAGCCTGCGGTATTGCAACTCCTGTAATGGCCGATGCCTGTGGGCATGCCGCGAAGGCGAAAACCTTTTCTAGGTACTCTGCAGGCTCCCGCTGCTTCCCGCGCATGCTCGACTCAGAGTTCATGCCGGGCCACGCTAAACATGGCGGCGCGCCCCTGCTGCGGAAGACAACGGCAAATCTATAGCCTTGGCCTGCACTCTGAAGGTTAGGGGGGGGGGGGGAGAAACCAGAAAACACGGGGAGCCCCGAGGGGGGGGGGATACCGTGGCTACATAAGATACCAACTACCAGTGCTCCGGTTCAGGAGTCTCTGTGATGATCCAGCTTACAATGGAAAGGATAAGAAACAGGGATCCACAGAATTTCAAGAATAATTTATTGCCAAAAAATTGACTGAAGTTTCGGCCAGAAGTGCCTTTCTCAAGCAGAATGCATAATACTAAAAAGTCCACGAATACCAACTTCTTAAGCCCCAACACCAGGGGTCCCATATCTCCAATCATCAGCTCATTCTTTTCCCAGTGCGTCACTCAGCTTATGAACTTCCGTGTGTTAATCTCACAGTTTGTTCCTAGTGTCATCCATCCCTCCAATCGCAGGCCTTCATCCGGGTTCTCGTGTGAACGTGACGTCATCGTTTTCTTCTGAGTCCCTCGGTGGTGCCTGATGCGATCCTCCTTCTTCCGAGGAAAGATCTCCTCTTCTGTGGATGTCATCACGTGTGGCGTCGGTTTGTCATGCCAAAACGATTTTGGTTACTCTCCGTGATGAAACAGCCTTGTGCTGTGAATAGAGGCAGGAGTTGAGAATAACAAACAATGTCTTTCAGGATCCTACTGCCGACTGGAAATGTGTTCAGTTGAAAAAAGAGCTATGAAGAAGATATATAAACCCCATAAAAAATCACCCTTATTGAATAATGTCCTGAAAAAAAAAAGCAGACAGGGATAGTGATTACTGTCAATTAGCCACAATAAAATACAGACACATGACATTCCAATGGATAGCAGCAACAGCAGCAAGAGGTGCAATCACAAAAAGGACACATGTAACTGTATTATGCATCATCATAGTCAGAGCGTTCTGTTAGTTAAAAACACCCTAGGTTAGGTTATCATCCGGCCACCGTGTCTAAAGTGTAAATCCAGGAAAGCTTCACGTTGATGAAGTAATGTATATCCTTATCAAGTCCTGCAATGGGTTTTTACCTGTTATCTGCCCATGATTTTTAATGATCTTTACAGTATGTACGGGTTTATCAGCACAATGGCTCTTAATCATTCCGTTTATTCACTGGCATGGGTGATTCTACTCTTTTATTGACTCAATAAAGCGTGTTTTCAAACATTCTTTGTGTTTGCCTATATCCTCAACCCACAGGGCAGGTAATCATGTATATACAGCGAGGTGGAGATGCAAGTAAATTTCCTTGATTTGATATCTTTTACACTTCTCGGATGTGAGAACTCGACTGTATTGAGGCTGTTAAAAACAGTAAAACAATTGAAGCTTTGAAGCACCCATGGTTTTTGTGTGTCCAGAAAATGTAGCTGTTTGGGTATAATATTCCTTTTGTCAGCTTTTTTAACATATCTTTGAGGTGCGTTGGTCCTCATGATACGCGAATTAGGTGGTGTTTTACAAATATCCTTAAGGGGGAAAGGAGAGGGAGAGAGAAAACAAACGAGGCTCTCCTTTTCCTCTCGTTCCTTCTCGTTTTTTTCTGGTAGCCCCTCTCCCTTCTCCATGAATACTTTGTTTTAGAATTACTGCCCGATGGGCATATTTAGTGACAATTGTATCCTTTATTGTATTCTCCACGATCTCGTGGTGCTTCCATGGAATCTATGAAATGCGTTGTCAATCAAAGATCTAGAATCCCTTGTAGGAAGCGAGATTTAATCTCTGCAATGTCTCCTCTAATTGTTAGTTTATTTACAATTCTAGGTGTCCTATTTCGTGAGAATGGCAGCATTATTTTTAGAGGATCAGATGGAAATAGTTCGTAAAGAGTGGATGTCCTATCTGTAGGGGCCTTTTCATATACTGTAAATCGTTAGTATATAGGTTCTCACCACTCTTTGTGGAGTAACACATCCAAAAATGCAAGCTGTGTCACTACAATTATAGGTTTAAACCTAACAGGTGTTATTAAGCATCAAATAATTGAAGAATTCCGTTGAGTTCCTCTGAAGTGCCCTTCCAAAGGAAAAACACAGCATAATTATCGCGCACAATAAGCAGGAATTTAGGAGGAATAGATGTTTGTCAAAAAGAACTCTATTTTAAACCACCATAAAAAGATGGCAATAAGAGGGTGCTACGTTGATAACAATAGCGTTCCTGTCATTTGTCTATAGAATGTCTTCTCAAAGCGAAAAATAATTTAAAACAGACAAAATGTAAAATAATAGAAGATGAATCCAATGGTGGTTCGCATCGATGAATGCCTTAGTCTCTGCCTAATCACCTCCAACCCCGCCTCATGTGGTATATTAGGTTATAGACACTAACAACGTTGCCATCGTGACCATCGCACTTCTGATCTCCAAGTTGTATTGCTTACGGATTTATTCAAAAGTCAAAGGTATCTTTTTATATACGCTTACTTCCTGCCCACAAGTGGTTGAAGGATAGAATCCACATATATAGCAAGCGGCTGGTTGTGCGTGATAGAATTAGTAGCAGAGATTATCGGCCTGCTGGGGATTTTGAAGACTCTTGTTGCACCTTGGGTAGCAAATAAAATTAAAGGTCGTTCTCGGATTTTTCAGAGTCAGAAACTCAAATTCACTATAGTAATCCATTGATTACCAGTTTCCCAGTTGTAAATACCCTGAGCTCATGTGGTCCCCAGGGGGAGCGTGGGGTCCATATCTAGTCGCATGTGAATAATTCATTATTTAATTGTCTTAATGCCTCATTCTGTGTACTGTGGTAATCCTTGCTAGAACCAATGCCACCACCCTTATCCGCCCTTTTTAAGTGATAACTTATGTCCGCCAACCCCCTTAAGAAGTTTTCTTTTCTTCCAGAGATAGGTTCTATAAATTCACCTGATGTGTCTTGTATGATAATTATATAAATCTCCTTTGACTAATTCATAAACACATTACGGATGGGTTTTATAAGGTGCTATGAATCTAGATTTCACCTTACATGTTGTCTTTCTTTTGTGTACACCCTGCTGCTGTTGTGGGTTGGGTCTATAAGAAGTTGGGATTCGGGAACTATTGTTAGTATTAGCCATTATGTTTGAGAAAGGCCATTGTGGCCGAAACGTCAGTTCAATTTGTTGGCAAAAATCTTGAAAAAATTCCGTGGAGCCCTGTTATTATACTTTCCACAGATTGTTTATATAAAAGGCAGAAAGTTAACACCACTAAACTTTTCAACTATTTGACGCAGATTGAGGAGAAAGAAATAGTGATGCACAGAAAGTTCACCAATTTGTGCATCGCGTCGTGATAATATGTGTATATATTCATTCTTCCTTGTGAAACTCCCCAATCGCAAACTGACACGTGGGGCAAAACGGAGCAAAGTGCTTCAATGGACATATTATCCAGCCTTATAGTGAAGACTTCTGTGTTAAAAAGAAATGAAAAGATGATGCAATTGTTAACAACGTATTTACTACTGAAATCAATAGCGGACATACAGTACTGCCATATAGTAGTTCATGCTTAACATTTGACACACATCTCTCTTAGAATTTGTATGGGAAAGCTTTGCATAAATTTATATGTTACTTAAATATGTTCACAAGGTCTCAATGAAACCTAGTTTTAAAATCTCTAAATAAATATATTTAACAAAAAATACACAATAAAATGATATTCGATCTGAACTAAACTATCCCTATTAATAAGAAAGATATCAGCAGAAAAAAAAGACCAACCCTAAGTCCAGAAAACCACAAAGCGAAACCACAAAACCTGCCCTCTCCCAAGACAGAAAACCTAATATGGGAAAGAAGAGCGGAAAAAAAAAAAAACAAAGGAGAAAAACAGATAGGGCCTATGCAGGAAGGTTCAAGAAAGCCACTTATCAAGCACTTAGGGCCTTATTAAGAAAGAATTGATAGGCCATATTCAAGAACTTATCGCCCAAAAATGGGGCACTCGTTTACAGATTATAGTCGTAAGTGCTGATAACGGCCTTTATCGACCGCAATTTTTTGCGCTGTCCGAAAATCGCCGACTGATGAGCAGCGATCACCCCCGTATCGACCATTTCTGAATGGTGATAATATAAATTCGCGTATTCAGAGAGCCGACGAGTCCAGTGATCGCTGCGGGATCGCAGCCCTCTCGCTGTTGAAAAAAAGTTGTCTCTCCAAAAACAATCACCCCAAAAGTTGGCAGATTGGTGGTGAGATGGGTCGATGAGCTGCGATTAGTGTTGACTTAGAAAAAAAACAAGCATTTTCCGCCTCTGATTAAGGCTGCTGGTTCGTGAGATGTATTCATTAATACCAGCCTTGTATTTTCCAGCATGCATCCGATGCATGGGGAAATGATTTACACGCCACTTTGTCACATTGATGTGTATGCAAGTGTGGGTCCCCAGACATTATCGTGATTGTGTGTTCGTGGAGCTGTGACCACCGAGTGCCAGCAGCACACGTTGCATGTGTTATTATTTCTGTTTGTTAAGTAATTAAAAAAGTTTGTATGGTAGTGTTGGTTTTGTGTGTTGGTTTGTTTTGTCATGTTTATTGTGTGTGTCTTAGAGCGTCATTGAGTGTGTTATTTTCATTGTCGTGGATTAGGAAGGTATAATGTCACGTGTGTGTTGACGCTTGAGCGGGTTGCTGATCGTTGTGAACCTCTTAATTACCTGTATGCAGCCATCAATCTTTAATCAGTATTAATGAGCAGCAAAATGTTTTTATTTGCTCCATATAGGATCATATACATATAAACAGGCCTTGTTTTGCAATGTGAACTGTGTTATGAAGGGCACTATTCTGCAATGAACCCATAAGGATGATGAAGGCCTTATTTCAATCCAGTTATTATGTTACAATTAATGAATACATTTGAGGGTCAACTAATTAATGATTAAATTAGGATCTGTTTGTTTGGTGTGATGCTTTAGTTTTAAATGTTACCTCACCCAACCTTCATCAGCTCTCTGTGAATTCAGCTGTGTTTCTTCTGAGCAAATCCAACCCCCCCCAATTTTAAAATATGTTAGATCTTCCTGATTATATTTTATAACAGTGCTATTGCTACAGACAGTTGCATGTACTAACTGTGTATTCCTTTCACAAGATCAGGAGTTCCACAATATGCCAATGTAGTCAATAGAGGATAACAAACAACGTTTGTAATGTATTCTACATAAAAAGACATTTTAAAATTACCATCGATTTGTATGTTATAGGTAAATTTGTCATGTGAAGTGAATTGTGAATTAATAATCTAATAAAACATGTATAATTGTGTTAATTAATTCGTTTGATGAACACCTGTTGGTGGTAGTCATGTTGACTTAATTTACAAACTACATTTAAAGGAAGCTAATGACAAACTTTACTTCTCAGCTAGAGGGATGGCGGGTTATATACTGACTGGGTTGTTGGTTTGTCAGGTGTGCAAATAGAAATTTGGCTTTCTTGAGGGAGACACAGGAGAGAGATGGGGGGGAGGGGGGCAGAGAGGAGAGGGGGGAGAGGGGAGGAGAGAGAGAGGGGGGAGAGGGGAGAGGAGAGGAGAGGGGGGGAGGCGGGGAGGACGAGAGCGAGGGGGTGGGGGGAGAGGGTTCCCCGGACAACGAATATTCCGTGATCGAACATATTTGGAAGGGGCTGACCGAGGCTGAAATAATTACTCGTTATCGTTGAGTTCTCAGAAATATTGGCTCTTTATTGGCAGCGTTAAGAGAAGATTTAGAAAAGCCCTAGAGAGACGATGAGCGTCAGAGAGAAAGTCAGAGAGAGAGAGAGAGAGAGTCAGAGGAGAAAGTAAGAGTAGAACTGTATGAGAGAGAGACTGATTAGATGGCTCCATATAGTGTTTCCGTACCAGTCGTGGAACCTCGCCGAGTTCGTTTCGTGTCAGGACTTTGAAGAGGAAGCAGTGAAGGGGTTCGAGAGATCGCCAGGAAAACCCGTTGTAGGGAGATGAGTGGACTCGAGAGAGAATCAGAGGAGAAGATGATGAGGAGTGAGAGTTGAGAGGTAAGAGAGAGGGGAGAGAGAGTCAGAGAGAGAGTCAGAGGCAGAGAGAGAGATAGAGTCCAGGAGAGAGAGAATCAGAGAGAGAGAGTAGAGTCAGGAAGGGAGGAGAGAGTCAGAGATATTAGAGAGTCAGAGAGAGAGAGGAGAGTGAGAGGGAGAGTCGAAGACGAGAGGGAGAGTCACAGAGAGAGAGTCAGACAGAGAGAGAGAGTCAGAAAGAGAGCGAGTTCAGAGGAGAGAGAGAGAGGAGTTTCAGAGAGGAGAGAGAGGAGAGAGATGGAGAGAACGAAGGAAGGGACTGAGCACCGCAGAGTAGATGCGAGAGAGACGAGCGGAAGGGAAGTAGAAGAGAAGATTGAGCGAGGAGAGCAGTGGTAGAGACGAACGTAAGGCATGAGAGAAGGAGGATGAGTGAAAGAGGAAGAGAGAGCTAGAGCGTAGCGAGAAGGAGAGGAAGATGAGAGGCAGAGAGGAGGAGGAGCATAGAGTAGTAAGAGAGCAACGGAGAGCAGAGAGGAGAGAGAGAGGGAAGAGAGAGAAAGAGAGTATGAGACGAGAGAATATGAGAGTCAGGAGAGAGAGGAGAGGGAAGAGTAAGGCAGAGCGAGATAGAGAAGGGAGAGACGAGTCAGTCCAGAGAGAGTCCGTCAGAGAGAGAGAGAGAGTCAGAGAGAGAGAGAGGAGAGAGCGTTCAGTCAGAGAGGAGAGAGTAATGTCTAGAGAGAGAGTCGGGGAGGTCAATTCCCAGAGAGAGAGAGTTCAGCAGGAGGAGAGAGAGGAGAGGAGAGAGAGAGAGAGTTCAGTCAGAGGTCAGTAAGAGAGCGAGATCAGATGAGAGAGAGATCAGAGAGTCAGATCAGAGAGAGAGAGAGTCAGAGAGAAGTCAGAGAGAGAGAGAGAGGCAGCGGAGAAAGTCAGAGAGAGAGAGAGTGAGTCAAGAGAGAGAGTGCCGAGGAGGAGAGAGTCAGAGAAGGAGAGATCCGAGAGAGAGAGTCAGAGAGAGAAGTCACAGAGAGAGAGGAGAGTCACAGAGAGAAAGAAGAGGCCAAAAGAGAGAGAGAGAGGAGAGAGAGAGGAGAGAGTAAGAGAGAGGAGGAGAGAGAGAGGCAGAGCAGAAGAGAGAGAGGATGAGGAGTGGAGGAGAAGTCAGAG
>WSYH01006841.1:23034-35850 GCA_036426205.1 Ascaphus truei
AGAGAGAGAGAGAGAGAGAGAGAGTCAGAGAGAGAGAGAGAGTCGGAGAGAGAGAAAGTCAGAGAGAGAGAGAGAGAGTCAGTCAGAGAGAGAGAGAGAGTCAGTCAGAGAGAGTCAGTCAGAGAGAGAGAGTCAGAGAGAGAGTCAGAGAGAGAGAGTCAGTCAGAGAGAGAGTCAGAGAGAGAGTGAGAGAGAGAGTCAGAGAGAGAGTCAGAGAGAGAGAGAGTCAGAGAGAGAGAATGAGCCAGAGAGAGAGAGAGTCAGAGAGTCAGAGAGAGAGAGAGAGAGAGAGAGAGTCAGAGAGTCTCTAGAATCCTCCTCAGCACCTGGAATCCTCCTTAGCACCTGGGCTCAACTTGGCAGGAACTGAGATTAAGGGCCTCATGCAGTAAGCGATGAATATGTGAAATCGGCAAGCTTACCGATTAGTCATGTTATTGGCGATTTTCCCTCTCCGTATGCAGTAAGTGCCGAATACATTCAAAATCAAGCCGAAAACAAATCCGCCCACTCTCACGATGATTTGCCGATCACACACAGGTGTATCGGCGTGCGTGGCGGGGTGCTGTTAGGTTGCCCAATCACAAATCTTGCTGAATCAGGCGAACCAAGCATGTATTGGATAGCGCGCCATATTTAAAGGCAACGTGTACTGTTAATCATTCTCTGTGTTGTTGGGAGTGAGAGAGAGAGAGACGCACAGAGCTGGGTGATTTAATATTTGCATATTGACTGAGAGACTTGTTGTGTATTGTGAGAGCTTTGTCCTTTGTTGTTTTGTTTACATCTTTGTCTTGTTTTATATGTGGAAGTGTTTCGTGTGATTGGCTGTACATTTGTTGTCTGTTTTTTGTGAGTGCTGTAAGTATGCCCGCAAAGCGTGGGAAGAGTGATGCTGGTGGGAGTGGGAGTGCTACTCGTGCGAGTACGCGTCGGAGTGAACGTACTGTTCAGGGGAGTGATGTTGCTAGGAGTGCGAGTGCTGTTGCTGGGAGTGCGAGTGCTGTTGCTGGGAGTGGGAGTGCTGGTGCTGGGAGTGGGAGTGCTGCTGGTGGCGCAGTTGCTGATGGGGTGTCTGGTGGTGGCGTGCTTGCTGGTGGCCAGCTTTTGGAGTCTCTTCCATTGGAAGAAGGAGAGTCCAGTCAGCACCAGCCAAGCTCTGAGCCTAAACCTGCTCGGAAGAAACGTGTGGAGAAGCCACGTAATCCTCGCTTCAATGACCAGGAAAATAGAGCTCTTGTCACTGGGATTCTGGAGCACTATGACAGTATCTATGGACATTTAGTAGGTAAGTGTACCTTTCCATTTATTCTTCAAATACATGTGATCCTAGGTCATGTGAGTTTTGTTCATATGCAAATATGGGTATAGAATATCTTTCTATGTTAATTAGTGTGGAAACACAGCTTTTTATCATGCGTTACAAGGACAACAAAACTCAGGCGTACAATTTGCGATAACTGCATACAATATTAATGCAACAATATTAATGCAACCTTGCTTACATGTATAGGTTTAGTAGTGAATGCTCATGTGCTTCACATATTACACCTAAAACAGCATGTTTGCTTTCTCTTGGAACAGCTAGCAGTGTAGGAAACTGGTGCTTGTATTATTATTAATTAACCTCATATATTTTCTATGTTTTTCAAGGGCGGACAAGTTCATCAAGCAAAAAAGAAATGTGGGACACAATAGTCATTGGTGTCAATGCGTGTGGGAATCGTGTCAGGGTCAAGGAGAATTGTCGCAAGAGATTTGACGATATTCGGTCAAAATTAAAACAGAAAATACAAGACCATCGCGTGCATGCTACTGGCACTGGAGGTGGGCCGACACCACAACGTCTGATATTAACTCCATTGGAGGAGCTGCTTCGGGCAAAATTACTTCCCGTCGTCGTGGAGGGCTTGGCCGGTGACCGTGATATTGGAATTTATCCCTCACAATTTCCACCAGGTGAGAAATATTACTGTACTAGGCGTGTCGTTGCTTACAGTGATTTTGCATATTTCCGCTGCTTTTTATACTGTCTTCACAATATAAGCATACCTGCATCTATATATGTATATGTCTGATTCTGTGTATATATATATCTCAAAATAGACATATATGTTGTAGTCCTACTAAAAGCAGTAACTAATATAGCACGTGCCATTGCGTGGTCATTTACATGTGAATTCCCAAAATGCATTGCTGCAGTGGAAGCAATTGATGGTGGGCGAAGATGGGGAACAACAGGGTAGTACACATGTGTAACACATGCTAATGAGAAATTATTACTAGCTACAGGTACAGAACATAAATATGTATAATATTATTGTGTTTTTTATTTATTTTACTCCTACAAACACGACATTACTGCCTATTCTAAGCATGCATCAAATATATTGCATGCAACGGCCTACAAACATCACTTGCACTAACACATCTATAGTTGTTTATGAAAAGGTCCATTTTTGCTTTATGTCATATACAGACAGCATAATGAGGCACACGTAGCATATGTTATGTCATTGTGTTCATAACTTAAACACTGCAGACGACTATTTAGCTCCTCTACCATTGTGTTAAAGCAGCTGCAATCATCACAGCATACACGTCAACAGAGGGGGTGGGGTTCAGCACACACACAAATTACAGGGTCATCTTAGGGTCAACTTAGTTCACACCATTTTCACCTGTTTGAAGTAATTGAAAGGTCTGGCTGATTAGGGTTTTTGGGGAAGGGAATACCGTTCTTACAACCTGACTAGCACAACTGAAGTTAATCACACTCATTTGAAAGCTTAACTCTAGCTACTAAATGCCCCAACAAGTCATTAGTTATCAAACCGTACGTCACACATTAGTTCACTCATATCTATAGTTGAACTACTATCAACGACACATTATCACACACTGCATGTGTTGTCTTGTTGAGTGACAGCCACATTCAGGTGTGCCACATCTTCTATTAATGTACCACACATATCCTGTACCAAAAACACAACTTTTTGCAATATGACCACCTTCATGATAACCATTGTGAATGTTCATCTCATGATAGTTATGTACATTATGATACTGATATGACTACACAACATATGATTTTTATGTACAAATTTAATCAATTTATCCTCACGCATTACTGCAGAAACATAGTATGTTGTATGTTAGGGAACTCAAAAGTTCTAAGTACACAGGCATGTACATTGTTATTACAACTATTTATGTTCACTTTCACACACACATTTTCGGTTAAGGAACTGATGCTGTTAGGTACTCATAAATACAGAACATACAATAACTGTTTGTTCAATATTTACACATGTAAATGTACAACTAATGTTATTGTTATATATAGTTGCCCCTGGAGGACATGTGTCACCTGAGACGGAACAAGTGTCTTCACCTGGGTCATGCAGCTCAACACACCTAGAAGGTGAGTGTATCAGTTGGTGGCCATATAATATGTGCACTTCTATATGTTATGTTGTCATGTTCATTATTTGTTTTGCACATGTTCTTTAAATAGGATTACTTAGTGTCAGTGAAAATGAAGTGTAAGGCAACATGTATTGTGTTAGTGATGTTAACTATCATGTAGGAGTTGTGAGTTTAGAGCAAGTGTTCATTCATTCATATTTCATGCTGAGTCCAAACATTATTCGTAAGTCAAGGTAGATTTTAATGTGAGCTTATGAAACGTATGGAAACATGTTAGGTGTTACTTATGACACCGTATAATGACATAGTAAAACAGCAGAGATTAACATGCCATTTAATAATGTGTACATTTATTTTTAGAACATGATGATGAAGATGATGATGATGATGATGATGATGCCGCCATAGACACAGAAATACAATCAAGTGAGCATGAAGAGGTTCCAATTGAAACAGTTATACCGCCAAATCGTCCATCAATTAACACATACGATGCAATAGTAGCTTCTGAGGGAAAAATTGTGGAAGCAGAAAATCGTCGCCATTCTGATCTGATGACAGTGCTGGAAAGGATGATTGCACTGCAGGAAGAAACGATATCACAATTGGCACATCTCCACAGAGTCTTCATTGAAGTGCCTAAACAGTTGCAAAAAATTAACACCTCATTCGAAGCATTAGTTGTTCAGCAAACCCAAGCAAATTACTTGAGAATGACTACTGTACCACATTTCAACTTCAACACCTCACAGGCAGGATCTTTACATGCTGGTAATTTTTCACCACATGCATCTGATCTTCATTCCCCAGGTCCGAATGTTACCGGTCAAGTAGCAGACATTGCTGTGCAGGTTCCTGACGACATCCTACCGCTGCCATCTGTAGAAAATCAGGAGCTGACACCTACAAAGGAGGCGACAAAAACAAAACAGCACAAGCAGTTACTACTGACCAGTTTTTGGACACAAACAAAAAAAGACACACATGAAACAGACCAACCATCACTTGTGCAGTGTCTACCAACTTGCTCACATGTGTCAGTGGGCACAAGCCCTGTCGGTGAGTCACTGGCCACAAGCCCTGTCCGTGAACAGTCACTACCCACAAGCCCTGTCCGTGAACAGTCACTGGCCAAAAGCCCTGTCGGTGAACAGTCACTGCCCACAAGCCCTGTAGGTGAGTCACTGGCCAAAAGCCCTGTCGGTGAACAGTCACTGCCCAAAAGCCCTGTAGGTGAGTCACTGGCCAAAAGCCCTGTAGGTGAGTCACTGGCCACAAGCCCTGCCCATGAAGTGCCAGAGGCCACTCAAAGTGGCTCTGTTGTGGCTAAAGTTGTTGCAAAAGAAAAAGGAAAATCCAAGAGACAACAAGCAGGCCTGTTACTCGCTCTCAAAAGGAACCAAAAAAATAAATGTTATAATTCACTAAATATGTCTTTGGCCTTGTTTTGTTGACTTCAGATTATCTAATTAATATTGTATGTATGCTGAAGACTGTGTTGTTTCCAAACTTTCAAGTATGTTCTTGTACACGTGAAGTTTTGGAAATGTTAACAGTCCTAATTAATGAATAGTGTTATTAATATTGATGTATTAATCGTCTGTTCAGTAATGGTCAGGAGCCAGTTGCTATGTTTAGAGAATCTGCCATTGACTTACCTGCAAAACATTGTATTTGGGTGTGTTACTTGATGTAATCATTGCATGTGCATATTATTCACATGCAATTAAAAACACACATCTATTTAACTGCAAACATCTTTCTTGTCCGTGTACAGCAGGATTATGTGTTAAATATTACTTACCTTCGCCTTGCTTGGCCATTGTAATGTTGTCCTTTAATCATTTATGTGTTCTTGTTTCAAGAACATCTCTGAATGTATTACAAATATCTGTAGTAGGTAGGGATTATGCACACACACACACACACCACACACACACACACACACACACACACAACACCACCACACTACCACACACAACAAACACACACACACACACACACACACACCACACCACACCACAACACACACACACACACACACACACACACACACACACACAACTGTGTGTGTGTGTGTGTGTGTGTGTGTGTGTATGTAGGTAGAAATAATATCAAACTGTATAGATGTTATTTACAAAAAACATACCTTCATGCTTCCTGTGAAAACAAGTATTTTAATAATACAGGCCTAATGTTGGTGTGAACTCTACTACCTGTAGCCTAAACCAGTATTGGCCTAAAACAAATGTTTATTAAGTAAGTCACTCGTTTACTCACCCATTTAACTAGGTTTCATAAAAAGGGCCTACTTTACTGGGCATCAAATGTGGTGTGTACTCCTGTTATATAGATTTTTATTATAATATATATATATAGTATATAATATATATAATATATATATATATTATATTATAGATATATATTATTGGTTTGAACACTACAGCCCTTCTAAATGAAGAAAAGAAACACTTTTTTGATGGTAAATCACATTTACAGAAATCACGGTCAATGCAATAGGCCATAATAAGTTTTAAGCTCTTATTAGGTTAACTTTATAATAAAATCACAACCAATATAAAAAGTCCTATACCTATTAGCCCTTTACAAGTTGTAATATACCCACACAGACAATGTAAAGTTTGGTTTTACAGACATATTGTAAATAGAGAGAGAGATAGAGATATATTATCTAAGATAGATGAGAGAAAGAGAGAGTAGAGCGAGAGAGAGATAGAGAGGAGAGAATATATATAGCACGATATATAAACTAAATATATTACTTACACTAATATATATATTATATATATAATAATATTTGTACAATATATATAGACAATTACTATACACATTATATAATATATATAATATATATAATATATATATATATATATTATATATATGATATAATATATATATATTTATGAGAGAGATATATATATACATATACACACGTAGTTAAACTGATGCAGACAGGGAGTTAACCAGACTTTCAAATACACACAGAAATTTATGAGGAAAAAAAACATTTACTTTTGCAGGTGTGTGTGTATTTCATTATATGGCTGTGTAAGCACTATTTTCAGACAGTGGTCAATGTTATTTTTCCTCAACCCACAATGTTTCTTAATTAAAAGTCTAGCAATGTTGTGAGAAAGTAGATAAAAATTGATACATGTTGGTCAGACAAACGGCTATCACAAACCACAAACGTGAAACCAATTATTTCTACACATCCAATTGGTGCTTCAAACAAGGAGTACAAGTTGATACTTTTTATGACCTTGAAAAGGAAAGACAGCAAATAGTTAGCAATTGAGCAGTTTCATTCTTATGAGCAAAGAACAGAGAACTGCAGACATCTTTTCTGTTAATCTGCAATGGCTGATGAATTATTAAAAAATATGCATCCGCACAGAGGATACAAATTCATGATAGCAGAAGCGATTTTGTCCGCGTCGGGACACAAAGTTAACACGGGCCAAATCTATGATTTAATTAGAGCCATGTATCCTTATTACCAAGAACCTGGGCATGCGCGAAATTTTAAATCCTCAGTAAGATTCACTTTATCAACTAATGACTGTTTTGAACTTGTGCAGGATAAGCTACAAGACAGGTATGGTTTTTGGAAGCTTGCTAAGGAAAAACATTTCACCGTGGAAGAGGGCACACATATTGTGCTAAATGGCATATTTATTCCTAATGCCAATAGCAATGGATCCGCTACTACTGTTCCGTGTGAATCGATACCTGCTGCAATATCTGCACCCTCCATTCCTGAAACCCACATTGTACAAGAACATAACTACTATGATTATGTACCAAGCCTTTCAGCTGAAAATGCATTGGAATGGGTACCCGAAGAAATGAACCTACCTCCGGACCAATTGTTTGAAGAAAGCTGTGGCGATTCCTATGAGAGCTTCATGGAGGAGATGTGTGTCATACAGGATTCAGCGTTTGGGTCAAGCGTGGATGCAAATGCCTTGCTTTTCTGGAGCGACCAGTTGCAGGCAGACGAAGTGTTAATTCTACAAGAATGGTAAATATAACAATCGTTATGCGTTGACTCAGCGTTTAAATTTTTTTTTTTTCTAACCACCATTTTCACTTTAAATGCGTGGATACACCGTAACATTTCAGACTGCATAACATGTAGCGATCACAAACAAATTGTTTCCTATTACAATATAGTAGAACCTGAAAGAGTAGTACACATTGCTGACGGAATAAATATACGTACTTTCCTATCCCTTTAAACATATTAGCAACATGTTACCATAACTCTAACACATACCTGTTTTGTTATCATGCAACATCTACAAAATACAAAACCGGGTCCACCACGTATGACGTGGGACCCTTGTCATGTGCCAAGGCGTCCTTAAAAAGGATTACGGCTGTAAGTCCCGCCCCCAAGCGACGTGCGCGCGTCAAAGCCTATTGGCTGTGTTGTTTTGTTATAGTTACGGTAACTGCAGTGTGTCATGCGTGCGGCTCAGTGTTTGTGGGCGTACACTGGCCGTTAGCCGAATGTTAATTGAGTGGGAGGAGTGTTTGCGTGCGCTTCACGCTGCCTTAACATGACGTTACACGTATTGCATTTGCGCATTGTGTTATCGGCCGTTGTTTCTGTCCACACACGTCTGTTTAAAAAGAATACAGATGTACTAGTTTAGAACGAATGTAGTTTCGCCTTCATAGTATTTGAAATAAATATTTTATGGTTAATGGTATTTTCTACATGTATTGAACGCACAACGTACGCATTGTTTTGCACATGCGCTAACAGTTAGTCGACCCACGCGTGAAGTGCGTGCGCACACTAAGATGTGCGCGCACATTTTTCAGTATACAGGCAACGTTCACTTCATATACATAGTTATGCCTGCTACTAATTTAATGACAGATTATATAATGATGTACACTTGTAGTTCTAACATATAAGTGACTGACGTGTGTATCTACACAATCATATAGAGCTGTGTAACGCGTTGTCACGGATACATATATAGTAAGGTGCCATCTTTGACCATCATGTGTTTGCTGTATTTCAGAGATGTCGGGGAAGATACAATCGGATCAATGTATGATTTCAGAAGAGTCTGCCTTTATATGAGATGATTGTGAGGAGGAGCCACCGACTAGGATACTACATATGGAACTAATTTTATATTGCTTGCAGCGCTTATTAACAAACAATTAAAAATGTGATACCCTTATGCCTATATTGCATAAGCACTTACTGCACCGACACACTTTATTCGAGCAAATACCCGGTATGTACCTGGCAGATACCTGGAATGCGCCGCTCCTCACCTCTGACAAGCCCCGTTGCATTTGCCTTCCCAGCCTGGGTTCATGCCTGGCTGATGGGCGGCTGATCTGTTAAATGATAATGATTAGGATTTAATAGGCTGCAATGCTTCGCGTGTCTACCAGATGGCATAAATTCATGAATTGTAATGCAGTATATATATATGTACTGTGCAGTATTGCAGCCAGCGGGAATAAAATGCTTCAATCCCTGCTGGAAAATAACTCAATGCACTCGGGCAGAAAACAGTCACAAACCTCAATACACCCGGGTATACCCGAATTCGTGGGACTAGCCGAGCTCGAATAAAGTGTGTCGCCAGTGTAATTAACATAATGATGTTGCAAAAGAGTGCCTCATGAATTTTTCTTGAGTGTTCTTTAATTACTACTAACATTTTATGGCATGGTGTGTTTTATATATAACAACCATTCCCACTCTGCTAACACATTTGTGTATTCTATTGTGTAATGGAACGTATGACTGTCGAAACTATGTAACAATAATAATAATAATAATATGAGCATGTTCATGTATAGCGCTGCTAGTTGTACGCAGCACTTTACAGACACATTTTTTAGGCTGAGGTCCCTGGCCCGTGGAGCGTACAATTTATTTTTTGCCGCCTGAGGCACAGGGAGATAAAGTGACTTGGCCAAGGTCACAAGGTCACAAGGAGCCGACACCGGGATTTGAACCAGACTCCCCTGCTTCAAACTCTCAGTGCCAGTGTGTGTCTTTACTCACTGAGCCACTCCTTCTCCCAATGTAAAGGACACTTACAACCAACTAGCCATTTCTTGTTAAAAATCTCTTGTTACATGGGTATGTTGATAAAATGGTTTGGGACTGTAGCAAATAATGTTATTGCCTAGATGTTGTGGTCCCCTACAATGCATGATGTTCTGAATATTACATCAACATCATGTAATGAAGTACGTTTATGTGTATATTTCATTTACCTAACTAACTATAGTTTACTGTGTTTATTAAACGTTCTACAAATAAATAGTTCAGTCAATATGATGATCTAAGCTACCATAATAAACCTGCTGTTATCATTTGTCGATGTTATACATGGATCCTACACACATTGATACAGACACAAACAGTTGTCTTAAAAAGTGTGCCTATGCTAATGTGCACGTGATTGACGTTTAAATTTTGAGAATACTTGATAATTATAATCATGATAATGATGAAGTGACGTCATTGACATTCCAAATATATTACCAACATTGTCATAGTGGGAAATGAGAAATGCAAAATTACAGTAACATTTGCGACAAAATTGTGGTTTCTGTTAACAGTTTGACACTTGTTACATGTAGGTCACATCCACACACGTGTGACTTATACATACACATGTCACAAATTTTAATTAATGTTGACTATTAATTCCTAGCATTAATAAACACCTACATTGCTAAATATAAGATGTACTACGCATTGTTGTGATTACAGGCATTCATGCATGTAGTGTTATGATCAGTCAATTGCATCCGTGATGAATGAGCTCCCGTAAGTAAACAAATAAGTACAGTTATCCCCTTTTCTCCAAACACCTCTATATTACATTAATGGAATTTATAAGGGAACATACATAAAATGTGATGAAATGGGAGTAATCATTTTCTAATACAATGCACATGAAACCTCAATAGTAGCTAAATGCATGTACATGAAACAGAAAGTACATGTATGTTACATTTGTCTTTAAACCAATATGTTGTGTTTTTACTTAAAATAATTATAGGAAGATTGAGGTAGGCACATCTTATGAGAGATGTCAGCAAATATACATACCATGATCAGTCATACTGGAGATATACCTATAATGCAATGGAACAATATATAAATTGCAAACATTGACATGCCATCTTCAGTACCGTAAGCAACACAGCAAAGTGTGTATTTGGTGTTAAATGTGCAACACCATGTATATTTAATGACATTCAAAATGTAAAGCAGCCTGGTGTACACATCATATGGATGTACATGTTACACTGCACCAATAACATTGTATGTAAGCATACTAGAAGAATGAATGACTATGGGCATACTATGTGTATTGTGTTTGCATAAGTAACAACACAATGCTAAAATATTACTGCTTTGTTACCCCAGTTGTATTCACATACACACAACTAATGTACAATTGAAGAGGGATTATATAACCTGTGCAACAATAACATACCGGTGCCACATCCCTTTGTGCACACAGCAGAGAAAAGAAAGGTGTGCAACCCATATTCATCTGTGTCCTAACAGAAGGTTATATAAAGAAACATTATTGTTAATATAACATAATTAAACTATAAAAGTAGTACTAGGTACATATATGTTTTTACTTACAAGAAAAAAATGAATTGATGAGATTCTGGCGTGTCTGGCCACCACTGGCTGTTTGTTCATTTTCAGCAGCTACATGGGTGGGATGCTCGTCTACCAAAGGCTCAGCTAGGTCTGATTGTACATTGTGCCTGAGTGCAACATTGTGCAAAATGCAACAGGCAAGGATAATATCAGACACTTTTTGAGGCTTGTATAGAAGAGCCCCACCAGTTCTGTCCAGACACCTAAATCTGGTCTTGAGTAGGCCAAATGTCCTCTCTATAACAGATCTTGTAGCGATATGGGCTGCATTGTACCTCTCCTCTGCTTCAGTTTGAGGGTTTAGCACCGGAGTCAAGAGCCACGGCCTAATTCCGTATCCCGAGTCACCTATAAGGAATGGAGCACACATAAGCTTACATTAGTGATAAGATTCTACAATGCCAACATTCCTAAAGAAAAATGTGTTTTGTGTTAGAACATCTAAATCTGTACTCACCCAGCAGCCAACCATGTTCAAAATGTCCCTCTTCGAACGCATGGAAGACTGAAGAGTTCCTCAGGATAGAGGAATCGTGACTGGAACCAGGGAATTTGGGTACCACATGCATTATCCTCATCGTGGCATCACATACCACCTGTACATTGAGTGAATGGTAGTGCTTACGATTGCGGTAAACATGCTCACTCTGACTAGGTGCAATCAAAGCAACATGTGTGCAATCGATTGCACCCAGCACACATGGTATCCCTGCTATGTTATAAAAGCCATTCCTGACTTCCAGCCACTCTGTCGCCTCTTTAGGAAAATGAATATAATTCCTAGCGCGTCTATTGAGTGCATAGAGAAACTGGGTAAAGGCCCGCGAGAATGTAGATTGCGAGACCCCGCCCACTATGCCCACAGTTGTCTGGAATGACGCGGAAGAAAGATAATGTAATGAGCACAGCATTTTAACAAGCCCAGGGACAACACGACCTCTGGCTGTCAAAAAATCTAAATCTCCCCTTATCTCCTCATAAAGAGATAAGATTGCTGCTGAACTCAAACGATAGCGACTTACTATCTCCTCCTCACTCATCCCATCTAACAGGGTTCTCTCCCTGTACACACGCGGACGAGGCACAACTTGTATCCTCTGTCTTCTCCTCTGATCTCCTGTCCCTCTACCTGTCCCTCGGCCTGTCCCTCTCCCTGTCCCTGTCGTATCCGCGTGCCTGTCCCTGTCACTGTCCCTCGATCTGTCCCTCCCTTGCCCTATATCATTCTCTTGATCAGCAAGCATGTCATAGAAAAGAATGTTCCTCCGTCTCCTAAACAATCGCAACATTTTGAAATGAGTAGCTGTGAATGAGCAGGTAATGGGCGTCCTTTAAATAGGTATGTGATGATGTCAGGTGACATAGTAAAATGCAAGGTGTTACATTAACATAATAAAGTACTTCTGTGCCAAGCTGTGTGCAGTTGATCTTAGAAGTATTTGTTGTGTGTATTCTGCAGGGAATGATGATATTTGACAATGATGTCACGTGAAGCTTTGTACAAACATTGCTTGAAAATAAATAGTTTAATGTGCAATGCATGTAACACTTCTGAACGCAACAGTCAGTCATGTAATTAGACAAAAAGGCTGAGATTGACGTGGGAAAAGTTTGCTGTAACATGTGTAATTAGCCATGTTATTGTCACATGTTGACAACAATGAATTGTCGTGTGCATATGCATGCATTTC
>WSYH01000704.1:0-32188 GCA_036426205.1 Ascaphus truei
ATGTCCAGCCACAGCATTTCAATCGGGTTGAGGTCTGGACTTTGACTGGGCCATTGCAACACCTTGATTCTTTTCTTTTTCAGCCATACTGTTGAAGATTTGCTGGTGTGCTTGGGATCATTGTCCTGTTGCATGACCCAATTTCAGCCAAGCTTTAGCTGTCGGATAGATGGCCTCACATTTGACTCTAGAATACTTTGGTATACAGAGGAGTTCATGGTCGACTCATTGACTGCAAGGTTCCCAGGTCCTGTGGCTGCAAAACAAGTCCAAATCATCACCCCTCCACCACCGTGCTTGACAGTGGTATGAGGTGTTTGTGCTGATATGCTGTGTTTGGTTTTCGCCAAACGTGGCGCTGTGCATTATTGCCAAACATCTCCAGTTTGGTCTCGTCTGTTCAAAGAACATTGTTTCAGAAGTCTTGTGGTTTGTTCAGATGCAACTTTGCAAACCTAAGCCGTGCTGCCATGTTCTTTTTAGAGAGAAGAAGCTTTATCCTGGCAACCCTTCCAAACAAACCATACTTGTTCAGTCTTTTTCTAATTGTACTGTCAGGAACGTTGACATTTAACATGCTAACTGAGGCCTGTAGAGTCTGAGATGTAACTCTTGGGTTTTTTGCAATTTCTCTGAGCATTGCACGGTCTGACCTTGGGGTGAATTTGCTGGTACGTGCACTCCTGGGAAGATTGGCAACTGTCTTGAATGTTTTCCACTTTTGAATAATCTTTCTCACTGTAGAATGATGGACTTTAAATTGTTTGGAAATGGCCTTATAACCCTTCCTAGATTGATGGGCAGCAACAATTGCTTCTCTAAGATCATTGCTGATGTCTTTCCTCCTTGGCATTGTGTTAACACACACCTGAATGCTCCTGACCAACAAACTGCTAAAACTTTGGCTTTTATAGAGGTGGTCACACTTGCTGATCAATGAATCAAGGGCATTTGATTAGCAGCATCTGTCTCCTACTTAGCATCTTAATTTCTACGGAAGCAGTAAGGGTGTACATAGTTTTTCACACATAGCTTCTCCATTTTGGCTTTATTTTTGTTAAATAAATCATGACACAGTGTAATATGTCATGTGTTGTTGTTCATCTAAGGTTGTATTTACCTAATATTTAGACCTGCTAAGGAACAGATGATTGTTAATATGTCCTGATGTAAAACCATGGAATTCAAAGAGGGTGTACTTTCTTTTTACATGACTGTATATAATTAGTTAAATGACAAAAACCCTCCACAGTAAAGCATATAGCAAAGGAAAATATTACAGTATGCTCATTTGCATGTCTAAGACAGGTTTGCAGCCCTGCCTTTCACCATTATCACCCAGCTTACAGTGCTTCCACTGCAGCAAGGGATTCTGGGAAGTGACATGCAAATGAGCACACAGTGCCACCTTTTGCTTCAAAACCATATAACCTGGTCTCCTAAATCAGGGGAGCAAAAACTTTTTAAGCTGTGCCCCCTACCAGGCTTCCCCCTGTCTCGCACCCCCTCTCCTACCTTCCACATGTGTCAAATGACGCTCCGGAGTCGCGTGATGTCACATGACCCCGCGGTGTCATTTGACGCTACATTGCCATGGAAACGCGTCTGAAACAAGGTAAGTTTCCTTGTTGCAGAGGCCACGTGCGATCCCCCGGCATCTCCCCTCCCTCTGCACTGGGGAGAGAGGGAGAATAGACTGCTGGTGTGGTAAGCGGTTGAGGGCCGCAGGTGAAGCCTCTGAGGTCTCCATACGATTCGGGGCTGCCCGTTTCACACCAAAACTTTAGCTATTTAAATAGAAGACTGTAGATCAGTCGGCAAATGCAGCAATTATTTGGTCCTACACTTACAACTCAAACAGAACATTGTACGAGTATTTTGTCCAACATCTTTTTTTCCAAGTGTACCTTCTGTTTCTTATTTCCATCTGTTTTGTGTTGCATGTGTAAGTGTTGCCAATTATTTATCTGCAGTAAATTTGAATGATTACATCGTACTTGAGATAACTGACATATATGCTGACAAAGATGGTAGTGATCAAGGAAATCTTTTCCGCACATTTTTCCTGTGCACTAATGCATGGGGTCTCCCATTGAACTGGAAAGTAGTTTAGGGTGATAGTACTATTGCAGTTCAATTAATAGACCCCAAAGTTTAAAAGCAAATTGCACCTTTACACCTGTGAAGATCTAAATAATATTGAAATTATGTTAAATCTAAGCTAGATTTAATATTCCTGATGATAAATAAAGTGTCTAGCCTGTCTTTATAAATTGATAGGAATTCTATTTTTGCATATACTGTTTTATTTAAGAACAGGGATATCTTTTAATAGAAGGATTAATCTTAATCAGTCATTTTTAACAAATGCTGTAGCCAGAAGGCAGTGAGAGTATCAGACAAGATCTAAATTTGTACGCAGACTGCAGATTTTCACAGCTTTTATAGTTTCAATGAAGGATCAGTAGTAGGAAGATCTAACTGAATACAGAATAGACATTATCAACAAAATTATATAATGTTCACGTTGGAAGGATCCAATTTTTAAGCCTCATAAATCCCCTTGAAAGGTGCAGTACATCCTAAGTGAATTTAGTAGGGTAAATGTTTAGTAGGTTACATTTATCTGACACCTGTAACCCTTTGAGTGCCAGAGGCCGCAGCACCAAAGTCCCTCCAGCACATCACGATTATGGGATCGCTGTGATTCCGAAATCACGGCCGATGCGTACGGAAGAGGAGGAGTGTCCTTGTTGGTTCCTCTCCTGTTTAGATCACGTTCAGTGCTCTTGTCGCGGTGTCCCCTGGCAAACAAGCAAAAAGTAACTGTTATGGGGCCCTTGGCTTGCCAGACCTCATGGCGTCATGGGGCACCCGAAAGGCCCAAAAGAACCGGAAAAGTATAAGCATGTTTAAAAAAAATGTTTTACCCATTTGGGTGCTGGAAGACCAACGGCACATCCGGAATCACGACCACGTAGTCGCTTGGGTTAGTGATCACGGGGACGCAACTGGTCCCCAGTGATGTGAACAGAAATGGAGGGGGCTGTACGTCATAGGAGCCCCTGCCATGCTGGCCTTGATAACATTCAGGGTAGCCAAAGGGTTAACCATTTATCTTTTCCATGGTAAACTAATGCAGGGGTGATCAAACTTTTTAGGCTGAGCCCCCCTTTTCATCCATGACATTTCTCGGGCTCCCCCTGCCTGGTGTAATCAAAATCACATGAACAAAAAAACTTTTATTAAAACAGTATACAATGTCTCGCCTCCCTTGGCGATGCTCTTTCCTATCACTATATCCTTAAAAAAAATTAAGTTTGTATTAGGCTGATATTGTTTATTATATGTCTGTAATCTTGAATTTCGCCTAATAAAAATGTTTGGAAAAAAAACAGTACACAATGTAAATACAAATATATCTAAATTTCAACATCTTGCGTTTGCAAAATTAGGCTGCGTCCACGCTGCTGCTGAGAGCGGTGACATCCTGCATATGAGGGGCGGGAGGGGATTGGGGCTGTGTGTATGTGTGCATTGACTTTTTTTTAAATTATTTCTATACATTCTGTCATGGAACAGAAATACCTCTGTCTGCCCTTTCTGTTCAGCCCCACTCTCCCTTGGCAGTTCTGCTTGCTAGCTGCACGTGGATTTACTTTCCTTGCAGTTTACTCCCAGTGCAGATGGAATGGATACATTAAGTAGCCTTTTTCCTTCCAAGCTGTCACACCCGGGAGAGGGAGAACGAGTAAGAGAGAGGAATAGGAGGAAGGAGAGAGAGAGGAGTGTCACGGGTGACCAGAACATTTAACACCTTTACCACCGGGATCGCCATCACCAGACAGGACACAATAATTGAATAAACAGAAGTTTATTCTGGCAAGCCAGCAAACACACAAAATACACAATCACAAAATACACAATCACAAAGTACAACCACCAACTAGGGCAAGAAACTAGCCTCAACTGGGTTCAGTCGGCTTGCCCTGAGCATCTTCTTCCCGGGCTTCTCAGTGCTGAGCTGTTCTGGTTCTCTGATCGGCCGCGCTCCTTACATAGCCCTCAGTTGCTATACTTAACATGGGGCAGGAGCTGCCGACCAATCAGGACATGCAGCCAATGAGAAGACGAGGGCTCATCCGACTGCACCAATCAGCAGAGGGGGCTCGTCTAGGCCCTCTAGACCGCCCGCTGCAGAGGGAGATGCTGGCAAGCGGGGAATTTGAACTGGCCAATGGGAATCGCGCCTACGGGGCTCAGACCCGGCAACGCTTCCCCTGGCCAGCCCCATACCTCCCGCTGGGTAGGCGCCTCAGTGTCTGCGGGGAACAAAGGCTCTACCCCACTGAGAGCCGTCCCCGGACCTGATTACCAGCCCTTCCCCGCTCACCATTAGTCCCAGTGCCTAGCCCCCCCCCCCCCCCCCCCGGCCTTTTTCCCGGCCCGGCATTTTTCTCCGAAAGCCCCCCCCAGCCAAAAAGGAAAGGGGGGGGGGGGGGACTGAGTGCGCTACACAGAACCAGAGCCTGGGAAGAGGGACAATGTAAAGCATACACCACTAACTGGATTACTGAGCCATATGGTGCTTGTATGTGGATGAGCCGGTGATTAATTGCTCAGCAAGTACCAGCACCATATAGCAGATGACAATGACATGGACCAGTCCCTAAGGAGGTACAGATATAATCAGAACCAGTGCTAACCTTGCCGTGGAACAATGTGTAGTAGTAAAAATACAAATAACAATGTGTAGGTGTTCAAAGAGTCTACTGTATATACAGTATATAAAGTCCACTGTCCATAGATGTAACAGGGCAATAGGTAGAATGTCTATGGGTTGATGTAGATGTGAAGAAATGTGAAAAAAATGTAAAAATTCAAGTCCACAAAACCACGGATCACCAATCCTGAATGTAGAACAGAACAAACAAAAAGAGAAACAGGAGCGCTAATGGTAAACAGCAGATGTAATGGTGGACAAGAATAAACAAACAGCAATAAGTTTGTTATACACTAACGAGACAGCACAGTATGTAACAATGAGGTTAAACTAAATAACTAAAGATGAATAAAAGAACCAAAAAACTTGCCTGTGTTGGTGTTGAGAGAAGATGGCACGGTGTGGCTACAAACCTGGGCTGTCCACTGTAGCACAAGGTAGGTGTCCCCCCGAATCAATGGGGCTGCACATACCCTCAGGAGCCGATTCAGGAACCGATGTTGCTGCCACTGCCTCTCCCTGTGCTGCGCTCGTCCCTCGGGTGTTCCCACTGCCTCTCCCTGTGCTGCGCTTGTCCCTCGGGTGTTCCCACTGCCTCTCCCTGTGCTGCGCTCGTCCCTCGGGTGTTCCCACTCGGGGGGTGTCGCGCTGCTGTCTGGGGTTCGGCTGCTGGTATCCTGGCATCCTGCTGGGAGTCAGCTTCCTCCCTCCTGCCACACCACTACGCACTTCCGTTGTCAGGGGGCGGGCTACCGGATGCTCGGAGCTCCCCTCGTTGTGTCCACCCAGTCAGACAGGCTAGAGTCCCTGGTTTATACAATCTTTAGCTTGACTCTCAGCGGGCATCTACCCACTAGAAGAGCCTCTGGTGTATTAAAAATCAATATTCAATAACCCAACGCGTTTCGGCGTACCTACGCCTTCTTCGGGGATCATTTTGGAACAGTGCTCTGCAAACCTTAAATGTCTGCAATCAATTCAGTTAGAATCTTGCTGATTGGCCAAGATCTTAATGAGTAAATTACTACCAGCCGTTTAACCCAGTTTAGGTATTGATGGCTCAGTAGTATCCAATAGGGATTATGACAAGACAAACAGATTAAAAGAGCAGTGTCCCAATTTTCCAGTCCCTATCATTGCACCCAGTCAATTAAAACATTTTATTGATATCACATACAGTAGTGCAATCCTATAGACCAACATAAACAACTTTATACATGATACATATTACAAATGTATTTAAATCCTAACTGCTATAGGGCTACCTGCATTCAAATCCTAGCGGATATAGGGCTACCTGCATTAAAATCCTAGCGGATATAGGGCTACCTGCATTAAAATCCTAGCGGATATAGGGCTACCTGCATTAAAATCCTAGCGGATATAGGGCTAGATGCCCCTCCTATTTTACTATTGTTATTGAAATGCCACTAAATCGAGCTCTTCATTCAAACCTTCGGGTGCCATGGTGTGTAGTTTGAAAATCCAGTAAGATTCCCTCTGTCTTAACCTCGGGAACCTACCCCCTCTCACAGCACCTATGCTGACACTCTCAATTCCCAAAAG
This sequence comes from Ascaphus truei, assembly GCA_036426205.1. Lineage (NCBI taxonomy): Eukaryota > Metazoa > Chordata > Amphibia > Anura > Ascaphidae > Ascaphus > Ascaphus truei. Next base: position 6,290 of record WSYH01000704.1, read on the forward strand.
TTTTAACCCTTGGGGATCCCGTGCATGCTCCAACGTGAAATGTCGGGATATACCATGACCCATGAACCCCTTGGTGATATTGCGTTTGTGCTCAAGGAGTCTTTCCCTCAGCTTTCCCTTAGTGCGCCCCACGTATTGTCGCCCGCTGGGGCACTCTAGAAGGTATATAACATGAGTACTGTTACAGTTAATAAATTGTTTTATTGGGAACTTGTCTTGTGTAATTTTGGAAGTGAATGTATTTACTTTATTGCTGATATGGTGACGGGTTAAACATCTATTCCCTCCGCATTTGTGGCAACCCGCGGGGAGTGCTGGAAGCCAGGTTTCTCGTATTCCAGAAATGCTTCTTGTCCCATCTTTATTCCGACGTAGCATACTAGGTGCAATAATGTTTTTCCGTGATTTAGCTTTTCTAAAAATTATTGATGGTCTTTCCTCTAGTGTATTTTTTAGAAGATTATCATTCAGCAGGATCCCCCAGTGTCTGTTAACTATTTTTTTGATGGTGTTAGCCGACCTGTTGTATTTCGTGATAAACATTGTCTTGCTTTCTATTTCTTTTGTTTTATTTTTTACCTTATTATTCACAAGTGTGTTTCTGTTCATATTTCTTTCTTTCCCTAGGGCTTGTTCTAGATCTTCAGTCCTATAACCCTTATCCACAATTTTTTTTCTTTAATATAATAGCCTGTTCTTCAAAGTCTGCTTCTTTGGTGCACTTTCTCTTAATACGCAGGAATTGTCCATAAGGGATATTTGATTTCCACTTTTTCAAATGAATTACTGGGTCTGCATACAGAGAAATGCTAAAACACAAATTACAGTACTGGGTTGCTAAACTGTATGGGGAACATGCTATGCTCTAACATGGGGAATAAAAAAAGTGCCTTTCTTTATTATACAATCCCCGGTCTCCAATTCATACAGGTTTCCCCCTTCCAGACAGCATACAGTGATTCGCTCTTTTCTGGAAGGGGTTACACAAAACATTACATCCAGGCCAAAATGAGCCTCTCAGAGGCTGTCATGGAACAGAAATACCCCTGTCTGCCCTTTCTGTTCAGCCCCCCTCTCCCTTGGCAGTTCTGCTTGCTAGCTGCACGTGGATTTACTTTCCTTGCAGTTTACTCCCAGTGCAGATGGAATGGATACATTATGTAGCCTTTTTCCTTCCAAGCTGTCACACCCCTGGTTGCTCTGGCAACATCTCCAGTCCTCCAGTTAATGGACTTTCCCATTTTTTCCCCTGTCTTTTTGCTGACAGTAGTGCAGTCTCACTCCATTTTAGTGTGACCCTTGCCCCTCATTTCCTTTTCTACCATTACCTCTGGATGAGTGAGCACTGCTGTAACCTCCTGTATGGTAGGATTATCTTTTCACCTGCTCTTAACTACAAGGCACCCACAGAGAGACACTATTTAAACACCAACATCTCTTCACAAGTGCCTGTCTTTTACCCTGCTTTCCCTCAATAAAGTAAAGAAAAGAAACAGAACTTGTTGTGCTTTGAAAAGAGGGCCGAGTTGACACTATCTGGGCTAAATCATCTTACACATGACCCCTGGCTTGCAGAATAGTGAAAAGATACCGTGTGCCTTACAGACACTTACAGGAGCTGCTACTCCAGACTCCATGATAAAACAGAGCAGTCTCTGCAGACAAAAAAGCACCAAGCAGCTTACTCTGCACAAGCAGCCTTTCAGACAGGGCAGCAAGATTTAACCAGCAAACAACGTTGCACACGAGGCAACAGCTTTGCAGACAAACAGTGCTCCTTACACTAACCTAATTACCTTTCTCTGTCTGAGTTCACCCCCTGCACAGCCCCATAGTGAGGATCCACCATCTCACCTTACCCTGCGCACGTCCCCACGGCCAGTGCCATCAAGGACCACGCCACCGGACACCCGCCAGGACACGGGTCAGAGCCACTGGACACCTGTGAGTACAGCTACCCCTACGCTGCACGCTGCAGGACACCGCTCGGCATCATCTGAGACAGACGCTCATCGCTGACACAGGTAAAAGACCGCATGCCACACGCACTGGCTAAAGGCCTACACACACTTACAGCATGGCAGAACTCAGAGCCTCACCAGACATCACGCAGGAAAGCGATCACTCAGACACAGAGACCGCTGCGCAACTGCAACAGGCGCAGGCGGGCGCAAGGCCCAAACGGGCAGTCACACTGACACAAAAGGCCCGCGAAAAATATGAGACTGACATTGAAGCGCACCACGCTAAATTACAGTTGGCCTGGAACACTACCATACTTGGAATACGCAATGTCGCCGCCGCTGGCAATTCTGTACAACAGCTCGAGCAGGCAATAACTCAATTAAAGATAGACCATTTATGCTACCAAGGGCTATCAGAGGCATACATCACTTACCTGGCCAGGGCTAATACCGGTGAAAGTCTGCATGAAAGGGACTTACAGCATAACATTGACTTGACACGTGACAGCCGCGTGCGAACCTCTATCACGGAAGCCGAGAATAAGAGGAAAGACCTTTTGCTGGAAACCGCATCGCAGCGCTCAAGCACATCCAGGCATTCTTCAAGGTCAGCAAGATCAGCGCGATCTAACGCGTCCAGCGCTAGCACAAGCGCTACCAAGGCGCGAGCCTCCGCAGAGGCTGCACGTGCCAGGGCCGAATATGGTCGAAGAGAGGAAGCCGTAAGGGCAGAAAGAGCGCGCATAGAAGAGGAGGAGCAGAACGCCACCGCTGCCAATGCCGCCGCCGCTGCTACCGCCGCAAGGAAAGACCATTCCTTAATAGGTCTCAACGTCCTAGACTCAGCTCGTGGAGTGAGACCCATCCTGGAGAAGCTACCCTTCAACCTCCAAGAAAAATGGATCTCACGAGGCTCCAAATACAAAAGGGAGAAGCAAGTTGTCTACCCCCCATTCTCAGTTTTCTTGAGCTTCATTCGCGAAGCAGCAAGGACGAGGAACGACCCCAGCTTCATCTTAGGGGCACAGACTACATCCAGTGACAGCCACCCGAGGAATGAGAGACCACTGGCGAGATACGGTAACACTCAAACACCCATCTCGGTCCACAGGACGGACGTGCCTCCCACGACCCAAACTACTCCCGATCAGCCGGTCGCCGGAGACGAGAAACCGAGGGACCCAAACAGGGAATGTCCCATACACAAGAAGCCACATCCACTTAACAAGTGCTTTGGGTTCAGGATGAAGTCCCTAGAGGAACGCAAGAAGTTACTTGGAGAATTTAGAGTTTGCTTCAGGTGCTGCGGTTCCACGACTCACCTAGCCAGGGACTGTAAAGAAGAGATCAAATGCACAGTGTGCGAAAGCGACAAGCACGTGACATCGTTACACCCAGAGGCGCTGACACTCCACCAACTCAACAACCCATCCTCCGTAGCGGAGCATGGCGGGGAGAAAGAAGAAGGAGAGCCAACATCCGTCACATCTCAGCGCACTGAGGTTTGCGGAAAAGAAGGTGACAAAATGTCCTGCTCCAAAATATGCCTTGTCGCAGTGCACCCCCAGGGACAACCTGGCGAAGGCCATTCGGATGTACGCAATCCTCGATGACCAGAGCAACCGATCGCTGGTCAGGTCAGAGTTCTTCGATATGTTTAACATACAAGACAGTGCTTCTCCTTACACTCTCAGAACGTGCGCAGGGCGAATGGAGACCACAGGGAGAAGAGTGAATGGCTACACCATATGATCAATAGACAGCAAAGTGAACATGCCCCTTCCCACACTCATCGAGTGCAACCACATGGCCACAAACAGGGACGAGATTCCCACACCAGATGTGGCACTCCATTACCCCCACCTCAAAGGAATAGCCAACCACATCCGGCTGGTAGAACAAGGCGCCAAGATCTTGCTGCTGCTCGGTAGGGACATCATGAGGGTACATAAAGTCCGTAAACAGCATAACGGACCCCACAACGCGCCATACGCCCAAAGACTTGACCTAGGATGGGTGATAGTGGGCAACGCGTGCACCAACAAAGAGCACGGGCAAGACTACGTTGATGCCCGCAGAACGGTGGTGACAGAATATAGACACACATCTCTCTCTGAACCATGTCTTGGCCATCTCCAAGTGACCAAAGGGCCAAGTGAAGAGAAAAGACAAGGTCATACCCCTGAGATCAACAAAGACATCCTCACATCGAGGGGATGCGACAATGGCCCAGGATGCTCGGCAGTCCAGACAGCTAAGGATGATGAGTCAATTCCACCGAAGGAAGAAAGGAACCTCCCAAAGGCGACCGACAAAGGGATCGTCCAAAAGGCAATAAACAATCAGACAATCCTCCCGCGAGCAATGGCACGACTAAGACGTACAGTTGTTCCTCTCCACAGAGTATCAAGTGAAAAAGCAGCCAGCTGCCACGGCTGGCATAGCCGCAAAAGATTGCGCCCTACAGGTGAAGCCACAGTGTCAAAAGGACTGTCCTCTCACACGTCTAAAAGGAGACAGCCACAGAGACATTTCATAAAGGAATTTACTAGGGCAAAAGAAACTGTTCTTCGTTACGTCCAGGGAGAAAATAACCTCCCAATGGCAGTTAACAAAGAGACACAAAAGCGTTTCACCAAACCACGGGGAGATGTGCTCGTGCAAGAGGAATGCACCAATGACCTACGGTGTACAGCGTTCCAGAAAACAAGGAACGATGACAAGCAAACACCATCAAGGGAAGATAGAGGATTCCCGAAGTTAACAGTCAAGGAGCTCTCTAAAGACGGACTAAGCAGTTGGGTGACTCCGCTACCATTCCATTCACCAAAAGGACGCCTCCCGAACAATAGAGAACCTGCCATCCCTAGGCTCACTTCGCTCCGCCGCAATCCACAAAGAGAGCCGGAGACCAAGAATCCAATTGTGGTCTCCACGCGGAAGAGATTCCTTAGCAGACACGCAGAACCAGCGCCTTCACTGAAGGAAGGTAAAAAATGCCGGCACCTCCCATCATCTGGTGTCCGCCACCGTCAGAAACCCAGCCAGATCTGGATAACGTTCAACGCCAATGCTTGGCACCAGGAAGCTTCTCCAAACGGGGCACTACTCACTGGACTAGATCTGACAACCGATCTTCCAGGGGCGTTGATCCGCTTCCGCAAAGAGCCAAAGACCATCTCTTTCAGCCAAACGCCAGGTGATAGGACGACAAACTACCACAACTGGCACTCCCACAAGGCGATGCACTCTGTAGAGAAAACTACAGAGTCAAAGGGACTGTTTTCTCACAAAGTTGAAGGAAAACAGTGCAAGGGACCAGTTAAACAAATACGCTCTGATTGTGGCACCAATTTCGTTGGAGCATATAAGGAATTACAAGTAAACACTAAAGATAATAGAGACAACAGTATCCAGAGATACCTGCGTGACCAAGGGGGTACGTGGACATTCAACCCTCCTCACTCCTCTCACATGGGCGGAGCATGGGAACACATGATCGGGGTAGTCCGGCGTATCTTGGACTCTATGATGCTGAAAAACGATTTAACTCGACTTACCCACGAAGTGTTAACCACATTTATGGCCGAAATATCAGCAATAATCAATGCTAGGCCTTTGATTCCAGTGTCAACAGATCCAGAATCACCAAGTATTTTGACACAAGCAATGCTGCTAACCCAGAAAGTAGGGAACATCCCCACCCCAGTCGAAGGCTTCCACTCTAAGGATATGTACAAATGACAGTGGAGACAGGTGCAGCGCTTGTCCAACACATTTTGGGATCGCTGGAGACGCGAGTATCTGGTGACACTCCAAGAACGCCATAAATGGCAAACGGTTAAACCAGATATCCAAGTGGGAGATGTGGTTCTGTTGAAAGATAAACAGGTGGCAAGAAATGAATGGCCCATGGGACTTATAATCAGAACCATCCCAAGCGAAGACGAAAGGGTTCGCAAGGTAGAAGTTCGGGTGACCCAGAATGGGATCGTTAAAACCTTTTTAAGACCTACCACCTAATGCCCAAATTGGACTATGATAGGGAAGAACTGAGTACCAGTTCTATGGACTCTGAGAGACATTGTGGTGCATCAAGCTGACCTAGAGCTGTGCATCCACCTACCTTGCCAAGATGGCAAAGGACGTCAAGCTGGTGGTACCGGCCGGTATCCCATCGTTATGTGAACATGAAGTTGCTATGTTATGTTATATTGCACATATGTTCCACATACACCTTAAATAGTGGTATCTCCAGATACCAGACGGGGAGTGTCATGGAACAGAAATACCCCTGTCTGCCCTTTCTGTTCAGCCCCCAGAGACACTATTTAAACACCAACATCTCTTCACAAGTGCCTGTCTTTGACCCTGCTTTCCCTCAATAAAGTAAAGAAAAGAAACAGAACTTGTTGTGCTTTGAAAAGAGGGCCGAGTTGACACTATCTGGGCTAAATCATCTTACACATGACCCCTGGCTTGCAGAATAGTGAAAAGATACCGTGTGCCTTACAGACACTTACAGGAGCTGCTACTCCAGACTCCATGATAAAACAGAGCAGTCTCTGCCGCTGCCAATGCCGCCGCCGCTGCTACCGCCGCCGCTGCACGCAGAAAGGCCAAATTAGACATGGATCTAGAAGCTCTAAGCAAAGAAGAGGACGCCGCTGCCGTCATAGCCCAAGCCGAAGTCTTAGAAGCAGCTACGAGACAGGACGGCGGGGAGCAACCGTACAGACGGATTGCCTCAGAGGATCCAGTCCAACGCACTGAAGACTACGTAAGGAGCCTCTTCAGCGTAAACCAGTGCACCATCTCAACGCGGAGGGAGTGACTCTACAGACACCGAAGACTTGCTAGGTCCACGAGGAGAAGACGCTGCTCCGTCAATGGTACATGCTGCCTGGGATAGCCACAGCCGCAACAGTGATCCACACGCCAGCGCGCACACGGATGCACTACAACGGGCTCGCCATCCAAGTACACCCACACGGGAAAACACAGCACCTCACACCGACCAGCAGTCATCACGCGTCCACGCCAAGGAAGAGGCGACCGCACAGACCCTCCCAGCAACTACCTCAGAACGGGACAAACACGCCGATGCCTCAGGCCTGACAGACATAGCCAAGTACATGATCCGGCGTGACCTGGTGCAAGCAGGACTCATCAGCTTCGACGACCGCCCTGAGAACTACCGGACGTGGAAGTTCACGTTCAAAGACGCAATCAACAGCTTGGACTTCTCAGCAAGGGAAGAGCTCAACCTGCTATTCAAGTTCCTGGGGAACGAATCCAGAGAGCACGCGAATAGACTGCGGGCGGCAAACGCGCACCAACCCCAAGTAGGTATTGACCTAGTGTGGGAAAGGCTAGAAGAGTCCTATGGTAGCCCCGAAGCAGTCGAGGATTCGCTCTTCAAAAGAGTCGACAGCTTCCCCAAGATCACAACCAAAGACTACTCGAAGTTACGAGAGCTCGGGGACCTGCTGCAAGAATTGGAGTTCGCAAGGAAAGGCCATTCCTTAATAGGTCTCAACGTCCTAGACTCAGCTCGTGGAGTGAGACCCATCCTGGAGAAGCTACCCTTCAACCTCCAAGAAAAATGGATCTCACGAGGCACCAAATACAAAAGGGAGAAGCAAGTCGTCTACCCCCCATTCTCAGTTTTCTTGAGCTTCATTCGCGAAACAGCAAGGACGAGGAACGACCCCAGCATCATCTTAGGGGCACAGACTACATCCAGTGCCAGCCACCCGAGGAATGAGAGACCAGTGGCGAGATACGGTAACACTCAAACACCCATCTCAGACCACAGAACAGACGTGCCTCCCACGACCCAAACTACTCCCGATCAGCCGGTCGCGGGAGACGAGAAACCGAGGGACCCAAACAGGGAATGTCCCATACACAAGAAGCCACACCCACTTAACAAGTGCTTTGGGTTCAGGATGAAGTCCCTAGAGGAACGCAAGAAGTTACTTGGAGAATTCAGAGTTTGCTTCAGGTGCTGCGGTTCCACGACTCACCTAGCCAGGGACGGTAAAGAAGAGATCAAATGCACAGTGTGCGAAAGCGACAAGCACGTGACATCGTTACACCCAGAGGCGCTGACACTCCACCAACTCAACAACCCATCCTCCGTAGCGGAGCATGGCGGGGAGAAAGAAGAAGGAGAGCCAACATCCGTCACATCTCAGCGCACTGAGGTTTGCGGAAAAGAAGGTGACAAAATGTCCTGCTCCAAAATATGCCTTGTCGCAGTGCAACCCCAGGAACAACCTGAGAAGGCCATTCGGATGTACGCAATCCTCGACGACCAGAGCAACCGATCGCTGGTCAGGTCAGAGTTCTTCGATATGTTTAACATACAAGACGGTGCTTCTCCTTACACTCTCAGAACGTGCGCAGGGCGAATGGAGACCACAGGGAGAAGAGTGAATAGCTACACCATATGCTCAATAGACGGCAAAGTGAACATGCCCCTTCCCACACTCATCGAGTGCAACCACATGGCCACAAACAGGGACGAGATTCCCACACCAGATGTGGCACGCCATTACCCCCACCTCAAAGGAATAGCCAACCACATCTGGCCGGTAGAACAAGGCGCCGAGATCTTGCAGCTGCTCGATAGGGACATCATGAGGGTACATAAAGTCCGTAAACAGCATAACGGACCACACAACGCGCCATACGCCCAAAGACTTGACCTAGGATGGGTGATAATGGGCAACGCGTGCACCAACAAAGAGCACGGGCAAGACTATGTTGATGCCCGCAGAACGGTGGTTACAGAATGTGGACACACATCTCTCTCTGAACCATGTCTTGGCCATCTCCAAGTGACCGAAGGGCCAAGTGAAGAGAAAAGACAAGGTCATACCCCTGAGATCAACAAAAACATCCTCACATCGAGGGGATGCGACAATGGCCTAGAATGCTCGGCAGTCCAGACAGCTAAGGATGATGAGTCAATTCCACCAAAGGAAGAAAGGAACCTCCCAAAGGTGACCGACAAAGGGATCGTCCAAAAGGCAATAAACAATCAGACAATCCTCTCGCGAGCAATGGCACGACTAAGACGTACAGTTGTTCCTCTCCACAGAGTATCAAATGACAAAGCAGCCAGCCGCCACGGCTGGCACAGCCGCAAAAGATTGCGCCCTACAGGTGAAGCCACAGTGTCAAAAGGACTGTCCTCTCACACGTCTAAAAAGAGACAGCCACAGAGACATTTCATAAAGGAATTTACTAGGGCAAAAGAAACTGTTCTTCGTTACGTCCAGGGAGAAAATAACCTCCCAATAGCAATTAACAAAGAGACACAAAAGCGTTTCACCAAACCACGTGGAGATGTGCTCGTGCAAGAGGAATGCACCAATGACCTACGGTGTACAGCGTTCCAGACAACAAGGAACGATGACAAGCAAACACCATTAAGGGAAGATAGAGGATTCCTGAAGTTAACAGTCAAGGAGCTCTCTAAAGACAGATTAAGCAGTTGGGTGACTCCGCTACCATTCCATTCACCAAAAGGATGCCTCCCGAACAATAGAGAACCTGCCATCCCTAGGCTCACTTCGCTCCGCCGCAATCCACAAAGGGAGCCGGAGACCAAGAATCCAATTGTGGTCTTCACGCGGAAGAGATTCCTTAGCAGACACGCAGAACCAGCGCCTTCACTGAAGGAAGGTAAAAAATGCCGGCACCTCCCATCATCTGGTGTCAACCACCGTCAGAAACCCAGCCAGATCTGGATAATGTTCAACGCCAATGCTCAGCACCAGGAAGCTTCTCCAAACGGGGCACTACTCACTGGACTAGATCTGACAACCGATCTTCTAGGGGCGTTGATCCGCTTCCGCAAAGAACCAAAGACCATCTCCTTCAGCCAAACGCCAGGTGATAGGACGACAAACTACCACAACTGGCACTCCCACAAGACGATGCACTCTGTAGAGAAAACTACAGAGTCAAAGGGACTGTTTTCTCACAAAGTTGAAGGAAAACAGTGCAAGGGACCAGTTAAACAAATACGCTCCGATTGTGGCACCAATTTCATTGGAGCATGTAAGGAATTACAAGTAAACACTAAAGATAATAGAGACAACAGTATCCAGAGATACCTGCGTGACCAAGGGGGTACGTGGACATTCAACCCTCCTCACTCCTCTCACATGGGCGGAGCATGGGAACACATGATCGGGGTAGTCCGGCGTATCTTGGACTCTATGATGCTGAAAACCGATTTAACTCGACTTACCCACGAAGTGTTAACCACATTTATGGCCGAAATATCAGCGATAATCAATGCTAGGCCTTTGATTCCAGTGTCAACAGATCCAGAATCGCCAAGTATTTTGACACCAGCAATGTTGCTAACCCAGAAAGTAGGGAACAGATATGTACAAACGACAGTGGAGACAGGTGCAGCGCTTGGCCAACACATTTTGGGATCGCTGGAGACGCGAGTATCTGGTGACATTCCAAGAACGCCATAAATGGCAAACGGTTAAACCAGATATCCAAGTGGGAGATGTGGTTCTGTTGAAAGATAAACAGGTGGCAAGAAACGAATGGCCCATGCGACTTATAATCAGAACCATCCCAAGCGAAGACGAAAGGGTTCACAAGGTAGAAGTTCGGGTGACCCAGAATGGGATCGTTAAAACCTTTTTGAGACCTATCACAGAGACTATCCTCCTAATGCCCAGATCGGACTATGATAGGGAAGAACTGAGTACCAGCTTTATGGACTCTGAGAGACATGTGGTGCATCAAGCTGACCTAGAGCTGTGCATCCACCTACCTTACCGAGATGGCAAAGGACGTCAAGTTGGTGGTACCGGCTGGTATCCCATCGTTATGTGAACATGAAGTTGCTATGTTATGTTATATTGCACATATGTTCCACATACACCTTAAATAGTGGTATCTCCAGATACCAGACGGGGAGTGTCATGGAACAGAAATACCCCTGTCTGCCCTTTCTGTTCAGCCCCCCTCTCCCTTGGCAGTTCTGCTTGCTAGCTGCACGTGGATTTACTTTCCTTGCAGTTTACTCCCAGTGCAGAGGGAATGGATACATTAAGTAGCCTTTTTCCTTCCAAGCTGTCAGCAGGAATATGAAAAAGATACCGTTTGGCCTTACCGACACTTACATGGAGCTGGCTAACTCCAGACTCCATGATTAAAACAGAGGCAGTCCTCTGCCGCTTGCCATGTCCGCCGGGCCGCGCTTACCGCGCCGCTCGGTCACGGAGACAGAAAGGCCCAAAATTAGACATGGATCTAGAAGTCTAAGGCCAAGAAGGAGGTAGCGCCGCTGCCGTCCAAAGCCCAAGCCGAAGTCTTAGAAGCAGCTACGAGAACGGACGGGGGAGCAACCGTACGGAGGATTGCCTCAGAGGAACCAGTCCAAACGCATGAGACTACGTAAGGAGCCTATTCTCGGAAACCATGCACCATCTCAACGCGGAGGGGGACTTACAGACACCGAAGACTTGCGCTAGGTCCACGAGGATGAAGACGTGCTCGTCAATGGTACATGTCGCCGTGGGATAGCACTGCCGCAACAGTGAATTGCCACACGCCCAGGCGCACCAACGGATGCCACTACAACGGGGCTAGCCATGCAAGTAACCCCACGGGAAAACACAGCACCTCACAAATCACCGACCCCACAGTCATCACGCGTCCACGCCACAGGAAGAGGCGGATCCGCTACAGACCACCCAGGCAACTACCTCAGAACGGGCACAACACGGCCGGATGCTCAGGCCTGACCAGAATAGCCAGTAACATGATGCCACGGCTGTGACCTGGTGTCAAGCAGGACTCATCAGTCTTCGACGACCGCCCCTGAGAATACCGGAAGTGGAAGTTCACGTTTAAAGACGCAATCAACCGCTGGACTCTTCAGCAGGGAAAGCTCACACCTGCTATTCCAAGTTCCTGGGGAAGAAGGGAACGAATCCAAGAGACGCGAATAGACTGCGGGCGGCAAACGCGTCACACAACCCCAAGTTAGGTATTGACCATAGTGTGGGAAAGGCTAGAAAGAGTCCTAATGTTAAGCGCCCGAAGCAGTCAGGATTCGCTCTTCAAAAAAGAGTCGACAGCTCCCCAAGATCACACACCAAAGACTACTCGCAGTTACGAGAGCTCGGGGACTGCTGCAAAGATTGGAGTTCGCAAGGAAAGCCTTCCGTTAAAGTGTTTTCTCAAACGTCCTAGCTCAGCTCGTGGACGTGAGACCCATCCTGGGAGAAGCTACCCTTCAACACTCCAGGAGAAAAATGGATCTCACGAGGCACCAAAGACAAAAGGGAAGAAAGCAAGTCGTCTACCCCCATTCTCAGTTTTTCTTGAGCTTCATTCGCGAAACAGCAAGGACGAGGAAGACGACCACCAGCATCATTTAGGGCACAGACTACATCCAGTGCCAGCCACTCCGAGGATATGAGAAGAGACCCAGTGGCGAGATACGGTAACACTCAACACCCATCTCAGACCACAAACAGACGTGCCGTCCCACGAACCCACTCTCCCGATCAGCCGTGCTCGCTGGAGACGATGAAACGAGGACCCAAACAGGGAATGGTCCCTATCACAAGAAAGCCACACCCACCATACAGTGCTTTGGGTTCAGGATGAAGTAGAAGTCCTAGAGGTAACGCAAGAGTCACTTGAGGTAATTCAGAGTTTGACTTCAGGTGCTGCGGTTCCACGATCTCACCTAGCCAGGGCCTATAAGAAGAGATCAAATGCACAGTGTGCGAAAAGCGACAACACGTGACTCGTTACATCCCCAGAGGCGCTGACACTCCCCAACTCAACACCCACTCCGTACGGAGCATGGCGGGGAAGAAAGAAGAAAGGAAGCCAACATCCTCACATCTCATGCGCACGAAGGTTTGACGGAAAAGAAGGGTGATCAAAATGTCCTGCTCCAAATATTGCCTTGTCGTCAGTGCAACCCAGGAACAATCCTGAGGAAGTCCATGTCGGATGTACTAATCCTCGACGATCTCAGAGCAACGATCGCGGTCTAGTCCAGAGTTCCGCTATGTTTACATACAAGCGGTGCCTTCTTCCGTACCCTCTCAGAATTGCGTGCGAGCCTGGCGAATGTGAGACCAGCAAGGTAGAAGAGTGAATAGCTACACCATATGCCTCAATTAGTACGCCAAATGTAACATGCCCCTTCCCACACTCTATCGAGTGCACCATCATGGCCACAAACCAGGCAGAGAGTTGCCCACTACAGTGTGGCACGTCCTATTCCCAACCCACCCATCCTCAAAGGATATGCCAAACCACATCTGGCCGGTATAGTAAACAAGCTGCCGAGACTGCAGCTGCTTCGCTGTCATGGAACAGAAATATCCCTGTCTCCCTTTTTTGTTTCAGCCCCCTTTCCCTTGGCAGTTCTGCTTGCTAGCTGCACGTGGATTTACTTTCCTTGCAGTTTACTCCCAGTGCAGATGGAATGGATACATTAAGTAGCCTTTTTCCTTCCAAGCTGTCACACCCCTGGTTGCTCTGGCAACTTCTCCAGTCCTCCAGTTAATGGACTTTCCCATTTTCTCCCCTGTCTTTTTGCTGACAGTAGTGCAGTCTCACTCCATTTTAGTGTGACCCTTGCCCCTCACTTCCTTTTCCACCATTACCTCTGGATGAGTGAGCACTGCTGTAAACTCCTGTATGGTAGGATTATCTTTTCACCTACCTTTAACTACCAAGCACCCACAGAGAGACACTATTCATACATCAACATCTCTTCACAAGTGACTGTATTTCATGCTACTTTCCCCAAATAAAGTAAAGAAAAGAAACAGACTTGTTGTGCTTGGAAAAGAGGGCCGAGTTGACACTATCTGGGCTAAATCATCTTACACATGACCCCTGGCTTCCAGAATACAGCGCCTCCATCTGCCGTAGGCATGCCACTCAATAGGTACAGGGTGGGTATAGTGGGTCCGGGGTGGGTGGATAGGCCTCTTGGGTGGGTAGTGAGATAGATTGTATTTATTTATGTATTGTTGCTGGCATTGGAGGACATGGCCCAGCAGTATGCTGACGAGGATGCCCTTCATGTTGGTAGGGGTAAGTAGAACAGTTTTTATTTACTTTATTTATGCTGGCTAGCTAATGTTATGTTTAATAATGGGTAAATAGTCTATCTGGATAATAGTTATTTTGCACATTACTGTACTGTATGTTTGGTGGGGGGGCGGGGGGTAAGTGTATTTATTGAAATGTAGGCCATGTTTTTGTTTTTTTAAATACAGGAATGGTACCGCAGGCCAGCCGGGGACCCGCGGGGACCACCTGAGGACCCATGGACGCCTACGGGGACCACCCGAGGACCCCCGGATGCCCAAGGGGACCACCTGAGGACCCCTAGACACCTGTGTGGACCACCCGGAGACCCCTGTGGGGCCCCTGTACACCCGCAGGGACATCCTGAGGGCCCACAGACATCCATGGGAACCACCCGATGGCCCTCAGACACCCACAGGGATGACCCTGGGACCCCCATACACCCACGGGGACCACCCGTGGACCCCATTGGGGCCCATGTACACAGGGACTACCTGAGGACCCCCAGACACCCATGGGAACCCCTTGGGTGCACTATGGGGCCTGTGGACACCAGTGGGGACTACCCGTGGACCCCCACGGGCCTTTGGTATTAATCCTGTGTCTAAAAAAAGAAAGAATGGTTTTATGTGAGGTTACAGGGGGTGGGTTGTGTATTGATTTTTACTACATGTTTTAATTAAAATGTTCTTACTACTGTAGTGAAGATGAGCAGGGGGTCTCTGGAACAGAACCTTGTTGATTTGAGGTCCAGGGACCTCCTGCTTCCTGAGATACAGGCCCCGTTATAGGGTGCCAGTATCTCCTATGCATGTAAATGTCCCGCGTTATGTGACCGGGACATTTCAATGCATAGGAGATACCGGCACCCCATAACAGAGCCTGTATCTCGGGAAACAGGTGGTCCCCGGACCTGAAATCAACACGGTTCTGCTCCATAGACTCCCTGCTCACGTACTTAATACAATTTTAATTCAAAATTGATCATATATACAATATTGCTAGTTGTGCAGGTAATACGATCTTTCATTTTAAACAGTTTACCGCTCCTCCGATGATGGAACTGGCCTCCTGTGTTCAGGCTGTTGCAAACACTACCGCCGTAGCATCTGTAACAGCCCGCTTTAGGTTTGCTCAAAAAATGTGGAGTTATATAATGATTCAAATTATCAGCTTTAATCAATCAAAATATCCTCTATATTTTCTCCTCTTTTATATGCAAACCTCGGAAGCTCCTTACAGATGTTACTAAGTACCTCATCTGTCTGCAATATTCTCTAACGCCTTTTTAAAGTCTTTTTTTATGAAGCCACTAGCAGTTGCAGACAAAAGTCATACGTTCCTCTTTTTTTATTTCTATATTTTTAGGTTTAATGTTAAATGCTGTATTTATCTCTGATCTTTTGTGACCCCTCTCAACGAATCTCTCCTCAATTTCTTTTAAAGTCTCATCCAACTTAGGTTGCCTATCGACAATGTGCGTGGGCCTGATCTTTTGTGAGACTGGCAACATGTACTTCAACCGCTCAGGGTGAACGCTAGATGCATGTAGAATTGAGTCTCTATCTGTGGGCTTTCTGTATAGTTCGCTATGCAAAACTCCATCTTCATATGTTAAAAGAACATCAAGATAAGAAATTTGATGTTTGCTCCAATTTTTCATGAAGCGCCCATCTAGATAGTCAAAGAATTTAATTAACTCATCTACTGTATCTCTCCAAAGGAAAAACAGGTCATCTATATATCTGCAGTGGAAGCGCATTTTGTTGTAATATTCTGTCGGAATGATCAACCTCTCCTCAAATTCAGTCATATGTAGATTAGCATAAGATGGTGCCATGTTGCTACCCATAGCCGTTCCTGCTGCCTGCAAATAGAAAGTATGCTCGAACTTAAAATTGTTTTTGTACAAGATAAAGTGAAGGAGGAGCATGATATTATCAACTGGTGGATTAGCTTTATGTGCAATTGTCAGATTCTGTTGTATTACATTTAAACTCTCTCCCTCCCCCATCCTCTATCCTCCCTATCCACCCATTCATCGCCCCTGATCCTCTCCCCTCCTCTCTCTACCCTTCCCCATCCTCTCTCCTGCTTTTCCCCCATCCTCTCTCCTGCTTTGCCCCCATCCTCTTCTCCCTTCCCCCCATCTTCTCCTCCCTCCCCCATCCTCTTCTCCCTTCCCACCATCCTCTCCTCCCTCTCATCCTCTCCTGCCTCCCCATCCTCTCCTCCCCCATACACACCTCCCTTCCCCTATCCTCTTATCCCTCCCCCCAATCCTCTCCTCCCCCGCCCCCCATCCTCCCCACCCTCTCCATTATCTTTTCACCTGCTCTTAACTACAAGGCACCCACAGAGAGACATTATTTAAACACCAACATCTCTTCACAAGTGCCTGTCTTTTACCCTGCTTTCCCTCAATAAAGGAAAGAAAAGAAACAGAACTTGTTGTGCTTTGAAAAGAGGGCCGAGTTGACACTATCTGGGCTAAATCATCTTACACATGACCCCTGGCTTGCAGAATACATTCATAGTATAATTGATATAGTGGCAGCCTACCCTTTCACTTGCAGAGGATCGCAGCGAAGCAGGTTGCCAGCGGAGGAGAGCAGGAACACAGCGCTATTGAAGGGCAGACACCATGAGGAGGGGTGTTTGACATCACAGCGCTGAGGCGTGCTCCTCCCCCGTACCTCCGAAGCCCCCATTCGTGCGCACACACCATCACGTGGCCGCCACCGGCACTATCCTGTTCGGCCGCCTGCGCACATCTTCTTCGGCTGCCCGCTCGCGCACAACTTTTTCGTTCTTCCGCAAACAGCGTCTGCCGGCCCGCGCACACCAGGTTTTGCCGCATGCCACCTGTGCCCCCCCTAAATAATCTTGCGCCCAATCAAGGGGGCTCGCCCCCCAGTTTGCGCACCGCTGAATTCAATCACAACAGACAAACACAGACAACACACACACACAACACACAACACACAGACAACACACACACAGACAACACACACACACACACACACAGACAACACACAACACACACAGACAACACACAACACACACAGACAACACACAATGCACACAGACACACAACGCACACTCAATCACAACCAAGACAGACACAACACACACTTTCACCTGTGGCTTACAGAGGCTACCACATAGAGTCCCAAAGTGATCGATCAGCATTGGGAGACAGAACACAGCCTAAGGATCAATATGATATAAAGCAGGACACAGGTATAGCAAGCTCACAAATTGTCAGGAGCACAGGAGAACTGCTGTCTGCTGGGCAGGGGGGTTGGGGGACGGAAAGTACATGCCTGCTTCTGCTCCGATCTCCATAGCTACTGCACACAGGACAGGAGGAGTTGTCTGTGTGCAGGGAAGGCCCCACCCTCGCAGCAAGCACAGAGAAGTAGGCAGCAGAGAAACAGCAGCACGGAGCTTGGAGTTGCCTGCCCCCAGGTTTCGCCACACGCAGCCTGCGCACCCCCTAAATAATCTTGCGCCCCCCAGTTTGCGCACCACTTAACTAATGGTTGGTAGTGTTTTATTTATTTATTTTTTAAAATCTTTATTCTTTATCTAATTGTTTGGGGGGTGAAAAGGCTGTTTGCCGATCTTCAAATATACAGATAGTTCTTTGTCTGTAAAGTAATTATTAGTGAAATTGATAAACATTTATGTAAGTAGTGGATACAGTATGCATGAATTTAGTGGACCCTCAAGAAAGGAAATGTATTTATTTTTCATGTGACATATATTAGTAAAATGATTAATTTAAGGGTGATTGCATCTGTTTTCAGTTAGCCAATTAGGCAAAGTTGTTTAAGCACAGGTTTTTTTTGACCCGGTACATGACCCTGCCTCTTTAAGATGCTACTAACCATATTCCATTGACACATCTTTTCATTAGTGTATTACTTTCTAATCTAGCATACTGATTTGAAGTGGGAGAATGAGACACAAGCATAAACAGCAGCTTTAAATCATTACCGCCACCTTTTCTCCAGTACAACCTGATTGATTATGCTTAAAAACCTTATCACTTCCAAATGTCTTTTGGAAGCACTTATCCGCAACCCTCTCAATTACTTCCACTGAAGATATTCCCTCACTGCCCTTCACAGGCAATTTCATAGTGTCGCTGGTTTCCCGTGAGATTGAAGCTTAAACATGAAAGTCAACTTAGAAAAGTAGAAAAAAAAAAAAAAAGATGCGGATCAGCAAGTCATACTTGTACAGTATCAAGAAAAAGTTACAGCCCCACTTAGAAACATTTACTGGACATATTGAATGCACTGGAAACAACTCTGTAAGGCAGGGGGGCACAATTTTTTTTCCTGCACTCCCCTGCCAGCGATCCCCTCACCTCCGCCCTGTTCCGGCGTCATGACGTCACGTTGCTATAGCAACGTGACGTCACATGACCTCACTGTGTCATTTGACGCCGCGTTGCCATGGCGACGTGTGTGAGAAGCCGCTGGAGCCAAGGTAAGTTAGGGTTACAGAGGCCCTGCAGCTCCCCCGGCACTTAATTTAAGTGCCTTCGGGAAGCGCGCAGGGGCCTCTGTAAACCCCGCGCCCCACCACACTCAGTCGCGCCCCCCCAGTTTGCGCACCGCTGCTCTAAGTTGTTTAACATTAGTTTCATAAGGTATATATGTATATCTATATAGGACCATCCATTTAGATAGCGCTTCTCATGCAGTGATACATGTGACATAATAATATAACACATAATGGAAATAAGAGCTTGAGACATAACAGAAGCATTATGAAAAGGAGTCCCTGCCCTGAAGAGCTTGCAATCTAAGTGGTAAGTAGGGAGAATTTACAGAGACAGTAGGAGGGTGTTCGGTAAGTGGGTCTGCAAGGTGATGCATATGCGATGTTTAATTCCCTGAATGTTTATATTTAATCCTTTTTTACACTCTGGACTCAACGCTTCACTCTTAATACTGTAGCACATTGATTTTCTACCTGTGGTCTGTAGACCCCAAAAGGTCCGCAGGCAGACTCTTAAGGGTCCACAGGTGACTAGAACCTTGGAGAACCTGACATCCGGAAGGCTCTGAGACGACTCCCTCACACCCTGCCTGCTCTCTGTGCTAACACTGCGGCTGCATGTCACTACCCGCACGCACTGTTAAGGATCTGTTGTTCAAACACAACAGATTTGCAAAGGGATTTGCATCTCCATTCCAAATTGAAAAAGGCTTCAAACCACTGCTGTAGCACAACAGCACACAGCACCATCACACTGGCCAAGTTGTGAAATGTGTTTCAAAGATATTTAGGAGAGATATGAGGGAAGTCTCTTCATCTCCAATAAACTTACATTGGGTGGAAAACGATACGCATTTCCTTTCCGAATCTATTCCACCCGATTCGAGAATAACAGTGGCATTTGCGGAAAGCGCCTCAAGTAAAACTACTCCTCGGGTTCCTTCGCAATATTACTTTGTCCCTAATTTCTCCCTAGAATTCATGTCACAAATTTCTGGAGTGAATAAACAGAAAATACGTAATGAGTCTGTTTCAAATTCCATGCCAGCAAAAGTGCTTCATTTTGTACCACGAACTGCTATTTTAGTAAAACCTGAATGCCTTTTTTAGGGTGAGCAGATAACGTCTTTGCATGAAGCTCGGATGCCAATGAGCGTTTCATTCATTTGACACAAGTTTGGAGGCAGCCAAGGGTTACACAAGCGGAGAAAGCACTGACAGTTTTGTTGACTTACACTACAACAAGTGAATAAATAATAATAGCATGTTCTTGTATAGCGCTGCTAGTTTTACATAGCGTGAAAAAAGAAAAAAACCTGGCGCCAAATGTTCAAATGGTAAGTCCTGTGATCCTCAGAGAATCTGCACAAGTGCTTGACAGGCCATGAAACGAGAAGAGAGAAAACAAACACAGATCATAGCGCACAACTGCTGGGTAACTCAGTCTACCACTATATAACATACAACAAAAAGACTCCTAGTGAACAGACTAAAAATAAAAATACAATTTATTATAAAATGAACTCTGTCATAAAAGACAGCATTGGAGCAGTAGAGGGCAGCTAGTCATCCGGAGATGGTAAAATCAAAACCCTACTTACGACAAGCAGGGTGATAACAAGTGGTGAAATAACAGTGTCCTCTCGGCACAGGGGATGTCCTGGCAGATTATGACCTCTGCTCCGCCGGTACTCTCGCCCGAAATCCCTTCCGTGGTGCACAAGGAACATGCCAGTGATGGAAACAGTCTCTCCAGGGTTCACAAGCCGACAGCACGTGGCTGGTTCCCCTTTCTTCCTTCTCCTCTCCCCCTGGCAGTAGACGCGCGCCCGCGCGCGAGTGTGCCCGTACTCTTAAAGGGATAAGGGCTGTTGTCTGGATGCCGGAGGCTAACAGTACACTGAAAGCACTTGACTAGCTGCTCGAATAACAGGCTCAATGCGATCCTCAGGGTGACATCTGCCACCCACCCTACGCGTTTTGTAGAAATGATTCTACTTCCTCAGGGGCTCAGTAGTTTTACATAGCGCTTTACAGAGACATTTTGCAGGCACAAGTCTTTGCCCGTGGAGCTTGCAATCTATGTTTTTGGTGTCTGAGGCACAGAGAGATTATGTGACTTGCCCAAGGTCACAAGGAGCCGACACCGGGAATTGAACCAGACTCCCCTGCTTCACACTAAGGGCTCGATGCAGTAAGCACCGAAAAAGCACTCTCGGCAGGGGTTCAATATCGGCATGATTTTGGCGTGTTGCCCTCGCAGTATGCAGGAAGGGCCGAATCCCTGGCGAATCACTGCGAAAGCAAAACGCCGAGTAGCCGGTGGCGAGACAGTCTGTCTGCCGATAACCTGTCGATACGCCGTCTCCTGCCGAAATGTGTCTGCAGCAGAGAGAGATCCGCCGCTCTCTCTGCGCAAACATCGGCGAAATAAAAAATATTTGCAATCAATTTTTATTCATAGTGTACATGTGCAGGGGGTCTCCGGAGCTGAACCGCATTGGTTTCAGGTCCGGGACCCCCTGCTTCCGAGATACAGGCCCCTTTGAGGTGCCGGTATCCTCTGCATTTAAATGTCCGATCACGTGACCGCGGAATGTAAACAAAGCAGAGGGATACCGGTACCCCTAAAGGGGCTGTATCTCGGGAAGAGGGGGTCCCGGACCTAAAACCAAAGGGTTCAGCTCCGGAGACCTCTACACATCTACACTATGAGTAAAACACACATATCTATAAAGAATAATTCCTTACCTTTGCGGCTATCTGCTATGGTAATGAAGCAGCATTAATGTATTTTAATAATAGTGTAGGGTCCCCTGAGCTGAACCGCATTGATTTGTGGATCAGGGACCCCCTACTTCTCGAGTTACAGGCCCCGGTATGGGTCATCGGGTGCCAGTGTCGCCGCCATCTTTATAGCATCCCATACGCGACGTGCCCGCTATAAAGATGGCGGCGACACTGGCACTGATGCCCCAAACCGGGCCTGTAACTCGGGAAGCAGGGGGTCCCTGAGCCAGAAATAAATGCGGTTCAGCTCAGGTGACCCCCTGCTCCCGCACAATATTATTAAAATACATTCATACTGCTTCATTACCATAGCGGCTAAGGCAATGAAGGGGTTAAGGCGTAATAGCATGTTTTATTGTGGACAATTGCCCCCAATAAACATTGCAATAAACAACATACACCCCCTGTGCCCCCAACAACCCCTATACACCCAGTACATATATTACATTTGAGGGATGCACAGCAATGATACTATAGGCCGACAGTGACCCTCGGGTGTTCCCCGCAGGCCTGCAGTACCAATTCTGTGCCCCCCCCCCAAAAAAAAATTAAAAACACATAAATACTTTAAAATAAATACAACCCCCCCCCCCCCCCACACATACATATATAGTAATGTACAAAATTACTATTATCCACATATGGATAATAGTGAATTTGCCCATTTAAAATACATAAAGCACAATAAATACATATAGCATTCACCCATGTCCGGCTGCCACGATGAAGGCCATCCTCATCTTCATCATGTCCATGACCCCCTCCGATGCTGCAAAACATAAACAAGAATAACAAAAGCCAATGTAATGTCCCCTAACCCCTTAATCACCTTAGCGGTTATTAACCGCTATAGTCATTAAGGGGTTAACCCACCCTCACCCACCACTCGGGAGACCTATACACCCACCCCCACTACCCCCCACTCCGTGAGGCCTAACCAACCTCACCCACTACACAGGCGGGAGGCCTACCCACATACCCTTGGGGCCAATACCACCTTCCCCCAACCCCAGTACCCACAATAAAAACAATACACAGCCCCACAATAAACATCATTATATTATTAAAGAAATAACCCACCCCCTGTCCCCCCCATAAATACAGATTTATTATTTTACATACAGGGTTAATACCCCAGGCCCATGGGAGTCCCCGGTGGCCCTGACGGGTGCCCGTAAGCCTCACAGTAGCCCAGCACAAGGTTTCAAACAGGGTCTGGAGGCCTATGGGTGGTCTCCGCCAGGCGCCGTGGTCCACCAGGTGGTCTCCGTGGGTCACCGTGGGCCACAATGGGGTCTCCACGGGTAGGCCCGCGGGTGTCAGGTGGGCCCCGGGTCAGACCCACAGGTGTCTGAGGGGCCTCAGGTGGTTCCCACGGGGTCTGGGTGCCCTCGGGTGGTCCCTACGGGTCCGCGGTGCCCCCTCAGCACGTGGGGCCACAGGTTCTTCCCCGCAGGTGTCCCCCGAAAGAAATTTATTTTTATTAACTTGAACAAATGGGAGGATCCAGGGCACTACGGATTTTCAAGAAAATAAATTTATTCCTTAGGCACACACAAACTTGTATGCCTAGAATAAATTTATTTTCTTGAAAATCCGTAGTGCCCTGGATCCTCCCATTTGTTCATATATCTTGAAATTACACCAGACAGGTTACTTCCCTGAACCACAGAGCACCGGTACCTCTAACTTCAAGTATATTGCTGCTTTATTATACTCTTACAGGTGTGCTAGACATTACCCTTTTGTTTGATCATTTTTATTAACTTGTACATGTTTTTTTTTAAGTGAAACTTCTTTAGTGGCACCTATTCTGATGGGGTAAAACGGGAGAGTTGGGGGTGAAATGTGAAACGGAAGTGACGTCACGGCTCCCCATCCCCCTCCCCCCACACGCCGCTATCGCCGCCGCCGCTAACGGCCGCTGCTCCCCCCACACACCCGCTATATCGCCGCCGCCGCTCCTAACGGCCGCCGTTACCCCCACACATCCGCTGCCATGAGTATACCAAGATGGCTGGCGCAGAGCTTCCGGTGCTGTGGGTGTAGGAAGATGGCGGAAGCACCACAAGTCCACCGGCTGTGAGAGGAGGAGCCGCTGCTCAGCCTCTCTCCTCCCTCTTCTCTACCTCCGCTTCCCCTTCCCTGTGTCCCGCTGACTGAGCGCCACCGGGGCCGGAGGAGGAGAGGAGCCCCGGGATCATGGAGGGTAACCGAGAAGATACCGCTAATGGCCGCTGCGCTGTCAGCATATGCCGCGCATGCGCGCACAGACACGTTATCGTGCCCTCTCGCCTCTCATGGCTCCTGCTCCGGTAACACGGGAAGCGGGGGGTTTGAGTGCGCCGCTTCCCACACAGCACTGCCGGAGGGGGGGCCCTCTTAAGCATGGTATCTGCCCTTCACATACGCCGTTGCGGCCACGTCTCCCTGGGGGTGGTGGGGAAGGAAAGAGACTCAGACAGAGCCGCCGCGAGTCCGCAGCTCCACCTGGGGTGGGGGGAATCAGGAGAGAGGGGGCAGGACACAGAAAGAGAGACACACATACACAAACACGCACACACACTGACTGACACACACACACACTGACTGACACACATACACACACTGACTGACACACATACACACACAAACACACACACACTGACACACATAGACACACACACACTGACTGACACACATACACACACAGACTGACTGACACACACTTACACACACACACACACACACACACTGACTGACACACACACACACTGACACACACACACACACACACACACACACTGACTGACACACTGACACACACACACACACACAGTGACTGACACACATACCTCCGCAGGGGGGCTGGCTGCCGCAGAACACACAGCCCACAGCTCTGCCGGGGGGGGGGAGGGAGACACAGACAGAGTCCCCCGTGTCCGCAGCTCCGCAGGGAGGAGGGAGTCAGGAGAGGGGGGAAGGACACAGAGAGAGGCATACACACCACACACAGAGAGAGAGACATACACACACGGAATTCAGTTACTATAAATATAGACGTGCAAATAGATAAAACACACGGTAAAACTTCTTTGTGTTTTGGAACTGAAATTGTGTTTTGATGATTAATTAAAAACATCACCATCACAAATACAATTTCTGTGACAAAAGACAAAGAAGTTTCACTTACTATGCGCGTGCACAGCACACACAGCTTTTTTTTTTTTTTTTTAACGTGATAGTTTTTTTTTTTAAAGATCATTTCTTGCCACTGTATGTATGTATGTATGTCTAGATCGATATATACATACAGGGTAAGAAATGATTTAGTTGGAAAAGCTTGTTTTGCAGTATTTAAAATGTATTTTGTTATGCTGCTATGCTTTCATGTGTGTGTAATGCAATTTTTATTTAGATAGGTGTAATTTTTGGTGTTGTATGCTGTACTTTAGGTCAGGGTGAGGCTTGCTTTTTTATAGCGGATTATTTTTGGTACTTATATTTTGTCAGATGGTAACTTTTTTGGAGAATGGTTTTGTTTAACGATTAAAATAGTTAATTGTATAATTCAGCGTTTCCCAAAATTGCCGGGTCGCAGCGAGGCTGGCCGTGCAGTGTCCCCATCACGTTAAAAAAAAATGTCGGCGATTCCCCCTGCGCATGTGCAGGGCAAGCAGGGGCTCCCCCCCGCTCCCAACGTGGGACGGAGGAGGAAGTACCAGCTCCTCTGCGGCCCGCACATTATGTGGGACGGAGGGGGAAGTACTAGCTCCTACTGCGGCCCGCTTTCCCCCCGCGGCCCGCTTCCCCCCACCCACGGCCAGCTTCCCGCGCTCCCCCCGGCTCACCTCCCGTGGCTCCCCCGTCCCGAGCCCACCTCCCGTAACTGTCACCCAGTTCCCTCACTGTCACTCACCAGTCACTGTCACTCACCCAGTCACTGTCACCCACCCAGTCACTGTCACCCACCCAGTCACCCTCCCACCCAGTCACTGTCACCCACCCAGTCACTGTCTCCCACCCAGTCACTGTCACCAAGTCACTGCCCACCCAGTCACTGTCTCCCACCCAGTCACTGTCACCAAGTCACTGTCTACCCCCCAACCACGTCACTGTCTCCCACCCACCCAGTCACTGTCACCCAGTCACTGTCTCCCACCCACCCAGTCAGTTGGTTCGGGAGATGGGCGCGGGGACAGGCAATGGTGGCTGCGCGGTCGCTGGCGGGCAGGAGGAGGCGGTGGAGCCGCCTGCTTGGATTGCCGTCCTTTCCTCTCTCCCCCGCCCCCCCTCCAGTCATTCACATCCGTCGCTGCCTGTAATTCACTGTGTGTGTCTGTGTGTGTATAGGGGAGAGTGTGTGCGTGTGTATCAGTGGCTGTGTGTGTGTGTGTGTGTATCAATATCAGTGTGTGTGTGTGTGTGTGTGTGTGTGTATCAGTGTGTGTGTGTGTGTATCAATATCAGTGTGTGAGTGTGTGTGTCAGTGGCTGTGTGTGTATCAGTGTGTGTATCAGTGTGTGTGTGTGTGTGTGTGTGG